>CM076575.1:1264846166-1264921540 GCA_034641835.2 Pinus albicaulis | reverse complement strand
GTGTAGAAATTTACTGAATAATGATCAATTATCCACCGAGACTATCCTGATCACATACAATTCGAATTTATATGCAACACATAATCTCTTCCACTCAGATCATCACACATGCGGAAATAAATCAAGCGATAACACATCAAATCATCATACACATTAACACAGTATGTATGGGGAAAGCTTATAGCTGAAAACCCCGCAGCTATTGTGTATATTATAATGGAGAAATCAAGTAACAAACTCAGTACAATACTCTTCACAAGTACTCAGTACTTTCTCATACAGTTACCCACAATCTAGCTCAGTTTTGAACAGGTTACTGGTTCAAAACTCACCGCCAATTTCCTTGCCTCTATTGCGCAATCCAGGCCTGTCTATATAGAGATCCAAGGTTCGAATCTCCTTGGCTTGACTGCGCAATTTTCATGGACAAATCCTCCAAGTGTGGTGCAAAACTCATGCACAACTGATGTCGCCACTGATAGCTAACTCCACCCTTTCATCTATCTCTTTCACTGGTCTCCACTGAACTGATCATGCACTGTAGTGAACCGATGTGTTCTTGAGTTGAATAATGAGTTACTAATTAATGAATTAAATAATATTTAATTCACTCCACTCATAACTAATTGATTAGCTAGTTAAACTAATCTCAATCAGTTCAACTAAAATAAACAGAACACAACTCCACTATCTCTCTCATTAACTCCTCCAAACTTCTGCCACTGAAGTCCAACTGAAGTCAACCATGCATGATGCCATCAAACCCTTGGGAACCACGTGATTCCTCTGTCAAATGCATGAGCCACTTCTGTAGCTCGAACCGAAGTGCTCCAAGAGAGTAAACTGAAGTTTATAGTCTAAATATTATTAAGGGTAAATAATATTTGACTTCCCTATTTTTAGGAGAGGCAGTCTAAAAATAGCCTTCGACCTCTTCGACCTAAAAAATAGAGTCTCATATATTTTTACCAACATGACCAATGCTCCAAGAATCTCAAACTGGAATCCTCGAACCATGCTCCATATGTCTAAAAATAGACATAGTCTAAAAATAGACTTTGCGCCAGAATTTGCCTGCGGGCCCACTTAGTGAAGGCCACTTCATTTCACTACGCTCCATCATCTTGCTGCATTTTCAACACTCCCTCTCAGCAAGATATGGATTATCTGCAACCCCTATCCTGCCTCTGTGGAATTCGAACTTGCTCCTGGTGAGCGCCTTCGTCAGGATGTCGGCATCCCGATCCTCCGTGGGAACATATGAAAGCATCATGATCCTCCGCTGAACACAATCTCTGATGTGATGGTACCTGATGTCGATATGTTTGGACCTATCATGAAAAACTGGATTAGCCGAGAGCTTGATGCAGCTCTGGTTATCACAGTAGATCACCGTAGGCTCCAAATGCAACCTAAACAAACCTGTGAGGATCTTCCTCATCCAAATAGCCTCACATGCAGCCAAGCTTGCTGCCATGTACTCGGCCTCTGCTGAACTGAGTGCCACGGATCTCTGCTTCCTGCTGTACCAGGAAACTGCTGTCGACCCAATGCTGAAAACTCCTCCGGAAGTGCTCTTCCGGTCTGTTGGGCTCCCTGCCCAATCTGCATCAGTGAAACCAGAAAGCTTCACTCCATCCTCCTGTCTGTACCATAGACCATATCCCGATGTGCCTCTGATATAGTGCAATACATGCTTGCCCGCCTTCCAAAAGAGCTTGGTAGGCTTAACCATAGCTTGCGAAAGCTGGTTAACTGCATAGCATATATCGGGTCGTGTATTGACCAGATACATAAGCGACCCCACCAACTGTCGATAGACAATGGCATCCACTACCTCCGCTGAAGTAGCATCCTCCTTCCTCCAAACACCAGGAAGAGGAGTGTCAACAGGCTTGCAGCCATGCATGTTGAACCTCTCCAGAATCTCCCGGGCATACTTTCCCTGAGAAACAAACAGTCCTCCACTGCGCTGCCAAATCTCCAATCCTAGGAAATAATGAAGGATGCCCAGGTCCTTCATCTCAAACTCTCGTGCAAGATCCTCCTTGCATGAAAGTATCAACTGCTCGTCGCCAGTCAAAATCAGATCATCTACATACAGTACGATGATCAACAGCTTCCCCTCCACCACAATCTGGTACAGGTTTGGATCTGCCTCACTCTTGGAGAATCCAAGCCCGGTGAAGTAGTCGTCTATCCGAGTGTACCAGGCACGAGGTGCTTGCTTCAGCCCGTACAGTGCTCTCTTGAGTCGGCACACATGCGACTCACTGCTGAAGATCTCGAAACCTTCAAGCTGCTCTATGTACACCTCCTCCTCAATGACTCCGTTGAGGAACGCAGTCTTCACATCCATCTGATGAATGTGCCACCCCATCTGCGCCGAGAGAGCAAGGATCGTCCGTATGGAAGAGTACCTTGCGACAGGTGCAAAAGTCTCCTCATAGTCAATCCCCTCGATCTGTGAGAAGCCACGGGCGACAAATCTCGCCTTTACTTCTCCACACTCCCGCCAGCCGCCTGCTTCACCTTGTAGATCCATCGCGAACCTACAACTGATTTCCCAACCGGTCTTGGGACAATCTCCCATGCACTGTTCCTGATGATCGAATCATATTCTTCGATCATGGCATCAACCCATGCGGGTTCCTCCACAGCTTTCTCAAAAGAGGATGGCTCTGTCACAACACATTGACTCATAAGAGCCATGTATCCAGTGTACCGATCCGGTGACTGTCTCTGTCTGCGCTGTGCTGTAGGTGGTCCTACAACCTTCTCTGCATCCCGAGCCAGTCGCTCAGCTTCTGTAGTGCGCATGCGCCCTCTGATGGTTGGCGCTGCCTGGGTGGTTTCTTCCACCTCCCGAACCTCCTCTTGTGGCTGATCCACATCCGGAAGCTCCTCCTTAGGAACTAACAGCTCCTCATCTGCATGCAAGTGTAGCTCCCTCTCAAGCGAACACCGCATGGCTTTCTCCTCCTGAAATTTTATATCCCGTCGCACAACAGTCTTTCGACTGTCTGACAAATACACCCGGTAGTTGTGAGGTGTATCAGTGCACCCCACAAATATTCCAACCTCAGCAGTTGGATCCAGCTTCCTTCTCGCATCCTTCGTCACATGCATGTAGACAGGAGAACCAAAAATCCGCAAATGGGAAATATCAGGCCTCTTGCTAGAATAAGCCTCCTCCGGTGTACTCATGCCAAGAACCTTGTGAGGACAACGGTTCTGCACATATACTGCTGTATTGCATGCCTCAGCCCACAAGTCAAGGGGTAGGCCTTGATCATGCAACATCGCCCGTGCAGCACCCACGATCGTTCTGTTCTTCCGCTCAGCCACCCCGTTCTGCTGTGGGTTATGGGGTGCGATGAGCTCTCTTCGAATCCCTTCTGCACTGCAGAACTCCTTGAATTCAGCCGAGATGAATTCACCACCGTTATCACTCCTTAGAGCAATCACCTTCTTCCCCCACTCCTTCTCGACCAGTGCTTTAAACTCACAGAACTTCGCGAATGTATCGCTCTTCTTCTGCATGAAGAAGATCCAGCACTTTCGAGAGAAATCATCACCAAAGATCACATAATACCTGTGCTTTGCTGTCGAAGCAACTGAGAAAGGACCACACACGTCTGTGTGAACTCTCTCAAGGATCGTCGTGGCGCGACTATCCTTCTCGTGAAGGGTGGCTTTCACATACTTCCCTAAAGTACACCCCTTGCACTGATCTGACTGCGCAAGAGTGCCCTTAGGAAGCCCAGTAGAAATCTGCTGCAGAATCTTCAAAGCTCCATGGTGAAGGTGGCCCAATTTCCTGTGCCACAGTTCGCCCTCATCATCCCGGCTCACCACTTCTCCCGCCTTGCATGCCATAGCTGCGCAGCCATCTACCTGCAACTGATAAAGGTTCTTGGTTCAAACCCCTATCTTCCGGGTCTCTCCAGTAGTCTTACTGCGCAGGAAGGCTTTTCCTTCGCTGAAGACCACATCATACCCCTTATCCTCCAACATCGCCACAGAGATCAAGTTCTTCTTCAATACACTTCCCAGCTCATCTCTACACTGAGTGAACTTCGTGAAGTATTTGGCGATACTGTCGCCCTTCTCCATCTTGATGTTCCTGAGCTTATCTTTGAGCGCCAGCTTCCTTTGGTCACTCTTACTCTGGAATAGATCCGTCAAAGCTTTCCACATTAAATATGGAGTAGCCTTTCCAAGCAGGCTGGATACAATATGATCCTTGACGCCCTCCAACAGGATCCTTCGACACTTCACCATCTTCTTTTGCCATGCTTCGACTTCAGCAGGATCAGTGGGCTTTTGGACATCCGTATCTACGAACTCCTTCAGACCATTATCTTCTAATACTGCCTCCATGCGATCCTTCCATGCAACATAATTCGAACTCCCTTCAAGAGCATATTCGAGTCGCAAACCGTTGAAAGACATTTTCAACACTGGCACCAAGAAAACAAAACTGCTGCAAAATTTCGAATTCCACCTCAAAGCTCAACCGCTCTAGATCGTGAGAACAAATTATTTCTAGCACAGAGATCGAATGCAAGGGGCGTTTACCAGACCTTTCACTTTCCGAAGAAAGATGAATCCGGAGGCTACCTGGCCCGCATGCAGACTCTGTCTACCGAAATAAGTTTGTAATCACTGTGATGATCAATCTAAGCTTCAATAGCTCTGATACCATGTAGAAATTTTCTGAATAATGATTAATTATCCACCGAGACCATCCTGATCACATACAATTCGAATTCATATGCAACACATAATCTCTTCCACTCAGATCATCAAACATGCGGAAAATAAATCAAGCGATAACACATCAAATCATCATACACATTAACACAGTATGTATGGGGAAAGCTTATAGCTGAAAACCCCGCAGCTATTGTGTATATTATAATGGAGAAATCAAGTAAAAAACTCAGTACAATACTCCTCACAAGTACTCAGTACTTTCTCATACAGTTACCCACAATCTAGCTCAGTTTTGAACAGGTTACTGGTTCAAAACTCACCGCCAATTGCCTTGCCTCAATTGCGTGTTTCAATGCTATGGGATGGCCTCTTTATATAGATAAACCATCAGCCTGAACTGCACAATCCTCATGGGCTTACTCCACCTATCTGTGTGTTGCAAATAGCAACAGTATAGTCACAACTGATAGCTAACTCTACCCTTTCATCTACCTCTTTCACTGGTCTCCACTGAACTGATCATACACTGTAGTGAACTGATTTGTTCTTGAGTTTAATAATGAGTTACTAATTAATGAATTAAATAATATTTAATTCACTCCACTCATAACTAATTGATTAGCTAGTTAAACTAATCTCAATCAGTTCAACTAAAATAAACAGAACACAACTCCACTATCTGTCTCATTAACTCCTCCAAAATTCTGCCACTGAAGTCCAACTGAAGTCAACCATGCATGATGCCATCAAACCCTTGGGAACCACGTGATTCCTTTGTCAGATGCATGAGCCACTTCTGTAGCTCGAACTGAAGTGCTCCAAGAGAGTAAACTAAAGTTTATAGTCTAAATATTATTAAGGGTAAATAATATTTGACTTCCATATTTTTAGGAGAGGCAGTCTAAAAATAGCCTTCGACCTCTTCGACCTAAAAAATAGTCTCATCTATTTTTACCAACATGACCAATGCTCCAAGAATCTCAAACTGGAATCCCCGAACCATGCTCCATATGTCTAAAAATAGACATAGTCTAAAAATAGATTTTTGCGCCAGAATTTGCCTGCGGGGCCACTTAGTGAAGGCGACTTCATTTCACTAAGCTCCATCATCTTGCTGCATTCTCAAAAAAACACTCGCAGTGAGTCCTTAGAGTTATGGAGCTCTAATACTCAAAGCAAGGAGGTCTCTCCCCCTAAGTTGATTGCAGGCCTCTCTCTTCTCCTCGAATGAGTGATTGGATAACAGAAAATTGATGCACTTCTCCTTTGGGATTGAGATGTTGGATGGACAAAAAATGAATCCATTCACTCTCTTGCTGCTTGGAAAACACACTTTTAGTTTTCTCATGGACAGTTTAGCCAGCATAACAATGTGTTCTAAATTTTTCTTCTGATTGTGGTATTTTATAGGAAAAATTCAAATCTTCTTCCCTCTCTTGGTACAATTGTGGATAGTGACCCAAGAGTAGTGTTTGATTCCATTGTGTGCTCACTTGAGGTCTCAAGGTGGCTTTAGGTGGTTTTCCTTGGGCAGCCTCAAGTGGAGAATCTTCTTCTTGAGGTGTGCAAAGTGGTCCTGAATGGTGACCTTTTTCCATACCTAGGATCGCACGTCTTATTGAGGGAAATCCGCGGAGATCTACGCTAATATCAAATAAAAGGGCACGCGGAGCACATTATGGCAGTGTCTTCTATGCATAATTTGATAAATTTGCCTCTTAACCTTAGAGAAAGTTAAATTTTCTAGATTATCTAATGTTTTTGCACCCTATAGATCCTTCTGCTTGACATTTCATGATGTATTTTTCTTATCCAATTTTCCAATGATAACAATAGCCCCCTAATGTGTGAGGTCTAGGAAGAAAATTATAGCTGAAATACATAATATTTTATGTTCTGTATAACCCATGTTGAGAGAGAGAGAGAGAGAGAGAGAGTAACCTGTGTGCAGCCTAAGGTTGAAGACCCCTTACTGTGAGTAAAATAGGGAACATGTTCTACCAGAAACCTGTAAGAGATAGCATAATACAATAAATACAATATTTCTATGAGGTGGGCATGTCCCATGCTCGTGATGCTTTGGCTAGTTAAATCCTATCAAACAAATAGAGGTTCTGTCTGTGTCACTTATATGGTAGTGATATATTGATTTGGTTGTTGACGCCCATAGGGGAATTTTTTCTTTGACAATAGGTTGAATGTAGTGCCCACATGAATAATCTTGGTATGGCATCTTTTAGAATAAATTCTCATGGTATGCATGGGTGTATGAATGGGACCTTCTCGTGTAATAATTTTTGAAAGAGATTCTTATAATGGCACGGGTCTTCAACGAATTTTGAAAAAGTGCAATGGTTGTGAAGTATGATACCATATTGACATGAAATATTGTGTTGTAGTCGAATTTCAGGAGGATTGATGACATCAATGGGAAATGATGATTCCCACAGTGCCATCCTAGGATGCCCCTATTGAGGTGAGGAGCCATCTAAGGTACTGCTTCCATTCTGGAAAATGGTTGTTGAAGTCGACAAGAAGGAAGCATCAACCGATCGAGATAAATACTGATGCAAGGGACTAGAGTCTTTGATATGATAGGTTAACATAGGCATGGTGGTGAGAAATGGCTGAAAAATGATGATGGTAGTTCAGTGGCCCAAGGTCAAAGCTTGAAAAAGTAGTTTGGTGGCAATCATAACGATCTATGATGAGGAAAGCCCTTGAGTTGGAAGGACATCTAGGGTGGGTAGATGTTGGTTATGAATGTTGTGGTGGCTTTGAATTAAAGGTGTGAAGCTCTGACCGAGGGTGATTAGGGATTGCTGCCATGGGAGAAAAAGTGGATGGATGGGTGGGGGATGTTCTCCTAAAAAATATTTGTACACTTTCCAAAAGAATATAAAATGGGTTTGGATGTACAAACACAGAGACAGGTGCCCCAAAAACATGAAAATGATCGCTCACCGATAATGTGAGGAAGGTGTTTTTGCTGAGGGTGGGGGCCCCATTGGTTAGTCCCCATGCAGGGGTGGTGAATTAGATGGAAATTATTGTAGATGGGTTATGTTGATGGAGGGATGGTGGGCCAAATGTGAGACATGGTGGTGCTTGTTTGATCTACTTATGAAAATGGTAGTCCGGGAAAGGGGTTTTATCGTGATGTGGTAAAACGAGACTTGATGCATGATGGATGAATGATCATGAAGTGCTTCCAAGACTGGGGTGTTATGGCCATGGCATCATATTTTTTAATTCATGTTCTACTTGAGTGATGGCCACCATGGAGGGGGAGGATCTACCGACCGGCGAGGATGTTTATTATGTGCAAGGTGGGGAGATGATAAACATGGTCATGTTTTTGAAACCTATGGTTGATTCTTGTGGTGAAATGATGTCAGGATATGAAAAGCTTCTTTGGGACTCTATCATGTTGAGGGCATAATGATACCTGCTCTGGAACCTTTAGTGACTGGGGCAATAGGTGGTTTGTCATACTATGTAATAACTGCAACCAATACCCCAAGTGAAAGCATATTTTTCATTCAAATATATTGATAAATGTGCTAAATTAAAAATGATAAGAGAGGGCATACCTGTTAGAACTGATATTTTTTTTTTTTTGGAGGTGTGAATGTTTGAAGCCTCCTTTGGGAATTATGAGGTGCTGATCACTGTGTTGCTTTTGATTTCTCAATTGGGTTTTTTGAACTCCCGTTATGGTCCCTCAAATAATTTTAAAAGGGCAATATATAGGTTAACAGGGCTCATTTCAGTTCATTTGTGTCATTTGAGAGTTGTGAGGTCATAGCTTGCTACTGAGCCTTTCATTCCATTGTGGTTAACCTGTGTACTAGGGATTAATGCTGTTAGTGCCAAGTAGGCTCTTGAACATCCAACATTTCAATTTTTCTATTTTTGTTGTTGGGGGATACATAAAAAATAGGTTTTTACTGACCCCTATTTTTTTTTCCCTTGACCGTGCAAGCGATCAAGGTATAGGCACAGAGACCTCCGCAGAAATTTGAGGATTTTCACGAAGATTTCACGCCTATGGGTGATTTTGCGCGCGGCTTCCGCGTCTGTCTGAGATACAGATGAGCGGTCTACGCGCATGTCTGAGAAATAGGCGTGTCAAAAAGCCAAGACAATTTTTTGGAAAAAACTTGGAAATTTTTTATTTTTGATGTCATTGATGTGTGTATGTTTGGTGATAGGATGCTATGGAGAGAGAGAGACTGGATGGATATTTGTATGGTTGTGGAACATGATGTCAATGCCCACATGAAACTGACTCAGTGGGGTATCCTCAAGTTCCTTGAGAATGACCTCCTGAGGTCATAGAATCGCCTACTGCGCTACCTGGTCTGTTGTTGGAACAGGAGGCGGAAACTGATGGTGTTGCGCGGGCATGAGGTTCCTATTTGTCCAGAGATAAATTTATGTATTTTATGACCAGTTTTTTGCCCTAGGGTGAGGCACTTCCTCACCCACTCCTGCCTGGGAGGGTGGCTCTCCTTCGTTTGTTGGAGCATCATTTTGGCGGGGCACCTGTCTCGGATGGGTGCATCCTTATATATTTAGTGACTGATTAGCTGAGCGATGTTCTCTGACTATGATCATGTGGTTGAATGGGTCATCATCACCACACAAGGCGTCAGGAACTCAGATTGGTGTTCAGCACCAACTTCGGGCTGGAAATTTCTTTGACTTTGCCCGTCATTTTTATGATGGTATGGTGTTGCAGCTAGTGAAGGTTCGAGGAGGATCTAAGCTATTCACATATGCTAGCAATCTTTGTAGCATTATGTTTGAGAGGGTGGTGCTTTTGTGACCCATGGTGGTAGTTCCTATGGGGTTTCACCGAGACCCTGGGATGAGGCGATGGGCATCAGTGATGCCTTGAGGTGGGGGAGGAGAGGTGGGTCACTATTTGAATGCGACCACAGAGGCCTAGTTCGAGGCCAAACCTTAGATGTTCCTCGAGTATCCATACTTTGGGATGGACTATCGGGGAGACCTGGATATGGGTCTTCCTGTTGGGTATGCGTGGGGACCAACATGTATGATTTTTTAATTTTTTTTGCATTTGTTGAGTATTTGTGATGTGTATATTTATGTGTGTATTGTGGTGACACTGACACTATATTTGTTTCTATTGTAGATGTGGGAGCAATTGGACGACCTACTGCTCAGTTGGTGGGACACCAACCTACTTGGAGGGTTCTAGGTAGAGGAGCTCAGCCCCAAGCTGGGGGGGAAGGTGGAGATCCGGGGAAGCCTCAGAGTGGTGATGGTGTTGGCCCTTCTGGGGAGGGTAGTAGCTCGGCTGCTACTGAGTGTGTTGTGGCTATCGCTCGTGCCGAGGCGGTAGAGGCCTGGATGGTAGAGATGGCATATCAGTTAGTTGCATCTGAGGCCCAAGCCACTGACTTAGAAGATGATTTTGGTCGAGTGGAGAGAATGACCCAAGGTATGCCGACCCGTGGTTTCATTGATGATCTGGATGATGCCTGGCTGGAGACATTGATGGCCCGAGAGAGGGGATATCGTCCGACTTTGCACCGTGTGGCGCTTTCTATTTTGGTTGCTACCCCAGTGCTTTCACCGAGCGCAGTTATGGGTCCAGATGTCCCGCCTAGTGGGGCTTCGCCCTAGAGACACTTTGTATTCAGGGAAAGCATCCATTATGAGGATGCTTCCCTTATTTTTTATGACATGTGTATATATACTTTTTGGCTAACCTGCGGGTCAGAGACATGAATTATTTTTTGTACTCACACATAGTTTTTGGTATATATGCGAGATGTATTTTTTAAGGCTCTTGATGATGTGTCTTATGGTTATATTTTTTGATGGATGTTGTGTATCACTTGATGGAGATATATATTTTTATGTTTTTGGTCTTATGTATGATGGTTTATACGAGATAGATGATCACTTTAGCTACGCATAACAAATAGCCCTAACATCAATTATGGCTGCCAAACATCTTTAAATCTGCAATTAGATGATCCAAATAATACTGCACAGATCCAAATCTAAGCATAAAAGACATTAAGCAGATAAAATATAATATGGCTCCATGCATCCAATAGACAAGACAAGAACAATGTGTTTAAAATAATGTTTTATATTATATCAAAGAATGGGGCACCTAAGAAGAAAACAAGAAAGGTGTTTTCTGGTTCTCCTCAATGGGATGGGTTCTTGGAAGTCCTTAGCGTTTCAGATCTAAAATTCCTCTCTCTTATTGTGGTAGAAAACCCAGACAAACATAGAACTCAATGGGATCTCACAAGGAAAAAATGGAAAATTGTGACCAAGAGTAGAT
Source organism: Pinus albicaulis (assembly GCA_034641835.2). NCBI lineage: Eukaryota > Viridiplantae > Streptophyta > Pinopsida > Pinales > Pinaceae > Pinus > Pinus albicaulis. The sequence goes on along the minus strand of CM076575.1, from coordinate 1,264,910,490 downwards.
CTAGTGTGATCTAATGCAATGAAGGTGACTAATGAATGGGGAAAACCCTCCTATTTATAGCAAAATATTAGGGTTATCTAGAACTTGTTGCATGAATAAAATATTATTAATCAAATTCTAGAACCACCCTTTAGGAATATTTTATTATATTTGTTGGAGGGAAAAGGGCTTTTGACTTGGGTCAATTCCTTTATTTATAAACAACAAATAAATAAATGATTTATTTATTATTTTAGGGAGATGGTGGGAATATAATTAAATAAATAATGATTTATTTAATTAATTTCCTTGTTTTGGGTTAAATATGACCAAGAAATATAGACAAATGTTATTTTACATGGTGAAAGCAATTTTACTTAGGGTAAAATTGGTCTTACATGGTGTACTTGGGTTCATCTAATGATAATGGGTTAGATGACCAAAAAAATGGTGTAACAACGTGGTTGAACAAAAATCGTGCAACGATTTCTGCCGTGTTGTCATATGTGGGCATGGCCTCTGCCCATTTGGTGAAATAGTCTATAGACACAATAATTTATTTTTGGTTTCCTGACGACATGGGGTTGCAAGTCGTGAAGTTGATCCCCCATTTGCAGAAGGGACCAACGACTATGATGGGGTGCAGGGAGCGGGTGACGCTCTTGCCTTGTGAGCGAAGCGTTGATATCGCTCACACCTTTTGACTATTGAGATGCAGTCGCAGAATAAAGCGGGCCAAAAATATCCTGCCCAAAAAACTTTTCGGGCGGTAGCCATTCCGGAGAGGTGGCCATCACAAGCTTTGTTGTGATAGTCATTAAGTGCTTGTTCAACTTGGTTGTGAGTGAGTCATCGTTTTAAAATGGTGTCGATACCCTATCGATAAAGGACATCTCCCATGAGGAGGTATCAGGGGGCTTGGTGGTGGATGCACCTGTAGTCGTCACAAGTGAGATTTGGTTTGAACTTTTGGGTCCATAAGAATAAGAGAATATCTTCGTACCAAGGGTCATCTGTCGTCACGAGGAAGATATGTTCATCTGGTAGTGAATCATTGACTGTTCAACCTTTGGTCTGACTTGGGAGGTCAGCGATGAACTCATCTAGAATTAAAGCCTCCTTGCTTTTGGGGGAGATAAACTATAAGTCGAAATCTTGCAGTATAACTATCCAACGAGCATATTTATGGTTCATCAAATGGCAGGTGAGCAGATATCTCATGGGATTGATATCTACGATAGTCATTAAGATAATGTAGTGGCAAAGTTTTGGACTCTGTGGATTAATGTTAGGGCAGTCTTTTCTTCAGGCTCATACCTTAATGCGGGGCCTGATAATTTTTTACTAACATAATAAATTACGTGTTATTTACCTTCGGGGACCTCCTGGATTAGCACCCTGGCTAAAGCGGTCTCAGACACTGATAGATACAGGGTGTAATATTTGTTATATTTTGGTGGACTGATCAATGGTGTTGAAGATAATGTGTCTTTCAGTGCCTTAAATTATTTTTGGGCGTGGTCGTCCCATTTGAATGGGATGTCCTGATGGAGGAGGCACAAAAATCCCTGAGCGCAAGTGGCATAGTCTGGGATGAAGAATCTCAGAAAGTTGGCCTTTCCTTGCAAGCTTTGGAGTTGCTTGAGGGTTCGAGGTGGTGGTACCTCTTTGATAGCTTGGAACTTGAGGGGTACCACTCTAATCCCTTTTTGGAACACAATAAAAGCTAGAAGTCATCCTGGAGCGACGCAGAAGACACAATTGAGGGGATTCAAGCGAAGATTTTATTGTCGGCATTACTGGAATACTAGTCGCAGATCCTTGCGATGAGCATATCACTTCTTGGATCGAACAGTGAGGTCATCCAAGTAGGCAAGGATGAGATGTGACAAGTCATGAAATATATAATTCATGGCCTATTGGAAAGTGGTTCCAGCGTTTTTAAGACCGAATGGCATAACCTAATATGCGAATGTGCCCCATGGGGTGGTGAATGCAGTTTTGTGCCAGTCGGTGTGTCGTATTTAGATTTTATTATACCTAGAGAAACCATCGATGAAGGAGAGGGCCTCATGTCTCATGCAAGAATCAATTACTTGGTTTATGAACGGGGTAGGGTAATTTTCCTTTGGACATGCTTTGTTCAAATTGCGAAAATCCAGAGTGATCTTTAGGTAACAAAAGGTAGTGAGTGAATGGAAAAAACCTTCTATTTATAACAAAATATTGAGTTAGTCTAGGTATTGGTGCATAATTAAAATATTATTAACCAAATCTAGATCCAACTTTTATGGAATATTTTATTATATTTGTTGGAGGGAAAAATAATTTGAATTTGGTCAAATCCCTTTATTTGTAAATAATAAATAAATAAATAAATAAATGATTTATTTATTATTTTAAGGATGTGGTTGAGTAATATTTAAATAAATAGTGATATATTCAATTATTTATAAATGATTTAGTCAAATTTAACAAGGAATATTATTTAAATAATGTTTAAATAATTATTCCTAGAAAATAATAAGATAAAAAATGATTTATCTCATTAATTTTCTTGTTTTGGGTTAAAATATGACTAGGAATATTAATTAAACTGTTGTTTAACTAATTATTCATTGAGGAAAATCAAACAAATATGTATTTATTCAATATTTCCTCATGGGGTTTCTTGTTTATACCATAAACAACTTAATAAATTATGGATTACTGAGTTATTTTTCATAGTGAAAGAAATTTTACTTAGGGTAAAATTGGTCTTACATGATGTACTTTGATATATCTAATAGTAATAGGTTAGATGAACAAAAAATGGTGTAACAGATTTCCCCCCAGCGTGTAAGAGTTAGAAGTATGTTGTAAGAACTCAATCACTAGACAACGAAGGGGAAGTGAAAGAGAGAGAAATATAAGGTAGACTAAAGCACTAGAGGGAAAGACCCTAAGGAGGCGAGAATTACAGGTGCGACAAGTATCTTTTATGAGTGAGTACATGTTCTACAAGAGGCGAGGGAAGCATACCTATGCCCATCGAGACAAAGTACAAAGAATAATGTGTCCAATAAACAAGGGATTGAACTATATAGTACATACTAGCATAAAAATGAGCCAGATAACCAACATGATAATAGATACCACATACATACTGTGCCTGGGATAACAGCCAGGACTTATACAATAATATATGATTACATGAGATATAAGTACAACCAAATAGGCTCTGTAAAATAGGAAAGGGCTCTAAAAATCTGAATGAGACATGCAAACTAAAGAGGCATAGCAAGCGGGTAAGGTCGGAACCATAAAATATATGGAGCTGCATCGAAGGATATAATAGAGAGGTCATCCAGGCATGTGGGGGGCTACCTAAAGGGCCACCCCCTCATGAGGTCTGAAACATCTCACACATACCCGAGAATCACCGGTACAATCTACTGCATCTCTCAACCATCGAGTATACGGATCTTGATCATGTTGTAAGGAGTTGGAGCTGAGAAACAACCAATTCAAAGGGCGATAAAGAGTCCCTTTGCCTGATCTGAGGCACCGAACAAGAGTGGAAGCTGGAACCAAGGTAAACCACCCTCTAGACCTGTCTTCTAGAATGAATGAGTTGATGTCGACAGAAGGAGGTCCGCCCTTGGTGAGGCAATAAGGGGTCCTCACCTAAGGCACGAGAGATAGTAGTAGAGCGACTAATAGACTGACACTAGGGATGATGGTGGAATGGGGGTACTGAGTAGCGGGCTGACGACTTCCCTTGTTAGAGCATGAAGGGCATGGATGACCTGGCAGCCACTGACACAATATCAAAGGGGATAGGGGACAGTATGAATGAAGGCCAAAGTGTTCGACACGAAAGAGGGACAAAGTAATGAAGGATGGAGGAATATGACGAGATACAAAGGGACTCGGGATAGACTCCATGAATGTGATGATGGCTCAATTCGGATGCTCTAAACAAGGGCGACTCGATGATGTTGCCATACAAAAAAGGTCTGGTGGGGACCGTAAAAACATGAGTACAAGATGGTTACTTATGATGAAAATTGACACAAGCATGGACAAGTATGGAGGCAAAGTGGTGCCCCAAGTACAAGTGTTGCAAGTGAAGAAATTTATTTTTGAGGAGTGGTGAAGTGACCCTTTTTGGAAAAAATGTGTCTGGGTGAAGTATCAAATCACAAAAAACTAAAGGATACCCATTTGAGAGCTCGGTGAAATATTTCCAATGGTGCTGACGGTTTGTCAAATGAAGCTACGGTTTTTTCACAGCTGGCGAAAGGAAAATCTGGGGTTTCTCTTTTAATAAGGCATTTTCCCTCCAATTTAATTCATTTGCAAGTGTAGATGTTTTGAATGTAGAGAGGAGAAAAGGCCCTAAATCTTGCGGCAATTGTAGCAGAGAAACTGACCGTTGGAATTGAGATCTGTCAGTTGCAGGTAAGAGGCCTAACCATACTCTTTCAATTCAGGGGATTAAAGTTTCAACTTAGGCACCTAGAGCCCAGGAACAGGCCAGGTCACACTTTTTGGGGTTTGTTCTGTGACCTGGGTAGCAGGTACTGGGCAGAAAACTGCGACTTATCCCAGGAAAAGACCTGAAAAGTGTGACCTACCAAAGAAAGGGGTTTTTAGTGTTGTTTTTGGTTGAGAGTTGGGATTTTTATGGTTGAGGGGCATGGGTGCCCCCAAGCATGTTATGGTCATGCCAAATGCATTTAGAAAAGTGGATTCTAAATGCATTTTTATGATGTGGTTCGCCATTTGTTTTCGTTATGGTTATGAAGTTCAAGAAAGTGAATGGAGGATTACCAATCTCTTTTGGTACTGCATATATGAAGGAAATGGACTAAGTTTATGGGTTGGCATACATGGTGTCACTATCCCAAAGAGTGGATTTGGATATAATGAGCTAGTGCTCACCTACAAAACACACAGGTTGGTCAACAATAATATCTAGGGGATTAGGTTGCTGATGTAAGATGAAGGAATGATGATGGGTATCATTCCTAGAGTGATCTAAAGTGATATGGGTCTCTAGAGGTTCTTCTAAATGGGGAAGAAGAATGGTACTAGAGTTTCCATGACCAGATACACTAGGAGAGTTGTGGAGAACCGCTTCTCTTAGACTCTCAAATATGGGTGCCCCCTTACCAAAACATTATGTGTCAATGTAATGAACACATGGTGTATGTGGTTCAAATGTATGGTTTCGATGTAAGCGGGGATAGATAAAGTCAGGGGTGGTGATTGCTTCCATATTGTCGTCATTGTAATAGAAGATGGGGTGATTAGTGGAAGAAAAACCACCTGATGCGGCGAAGGTACCTGACTCATCATCATGAGAAGAAAGGTTCACACGTGCATTGTCACGAAGGGTGACTAAAGAACAAGTAGATGAAGGATCCAATGTTTTTGAGCCCAAGGTGATCACTGAAGGGAGGTTAGGCGAATCATAAGGGGAAGTCAAAGGGGGGTCTTCCACCGTGGATCTCATAGATGATGATAGGTAGTGGACAGTGGCCAAAGACTCCGTCATCTCGACATTAGGAGGGGGAATTTCAATAGGAGTGGATGTGTCCTCTGGTTCTGCTAAAGAAAAATGCGCAAATAAGAGAGTGGTGGACTTGTTGCGCTTGGCCTCGAATTGGAAAACTTTCGCTAGAGAGGTGCGGAAATCCTCGAGGCAGGGACAAAGGTGAGTATAGTGGCCATGGAAATCACACAAAACACAAGGATGATTTGTGCACAAATACTTGAGTTTCAGGACTGAATCAGGTATAGTGACATATACCTCTAGGATATTAGACTCTGGAAATGCTTCATTGACCATGGGCTTGAGACAAGGCAACTCAGGATAGGTATGGGTGGCATGACCAACAACATCACACAAAGCACACCATGGGGTATGATTTGGAGGCAGAGGAGGAGCATGGTTTTTCGGGGTAGCCTTGTCCTTAGGTGCCTTCTTGCGAGCTTTTCCCCCCTCACCTGAAGCTTTCAAAACAGGAATAGGTTCCTGTTGAGGTGGTTGAGGCATGGAAGCAATGAGAGGGGTCATGGGGACCAATTGAACGAGGTCAAAGTAAGATAAGGTTTGGGCTGACCAGGCGAGATAGTGGCTGGGGGATCGAGGTACCAGACGGTGACCCACAAGGTCATGTTACGAAGGGATAAGGTAGCCATAACAGGTACCGAAAATACTCCAGGTGGGGGGGCTAGGAACGGTATCTGACCGGAGGGGTAATGGCCAGGCGAGACAGCTCCGAGATGGTTAAGGAAAGGAGGAACCATGCTAGGAGGGTAGAGAGGCTCATGAATACCAGCTGCATATGAGGGGCCTTGAGGAGTGGGTCGTGAAGGCTGATTTGAGGTGCTAGGAGTAGGTTGCGGAGGGCGAGGCTGCTGAGTAGTCAAAGCGGGTTGCTTGAGGTCGGATCGGGATGATTACATCATGCAAACGTTCGACGAGCTGGGATTAGAGATAGGAGGAGAAAGACTAGGGAAAGAACCAAGCAAAGAGGAGTCTTTGGAGACTTCGGGTGAGATACTGGTCAAAGGTTCGACTATTTGTTTATTGGCCACTGAAGAGATGATGGACTCAGGGGAGATCTGAGACTTCGGTTCGTAATATGTTCACTGGTCTTTGGTGACAATTTTTCCACTGTGAGGAAAGCACATATTATGTTGAACCGCAGATGGGACAACAAACGTTGCATAAGTGTAGCTACGAACCAATAGAATGTTGTAATCTAAGGGTGCATCAATGAATTCTACGTCAACACAAACAGTCTTGCCTGCAAGAGTAATAGGACAATTGCTGAATAGGCCAATGGGTTGGGAAGCGTGGTCATCCCATGCTCGGAGGGTCATAATGGAAGTGGCCAACTCATGTGATCCAAGTTGCTTCCAAATCGAAGCAGACATCACGCATGTGGATGCCCCCTCGTCAATGATACAACAAGAGACGCTGGCATTCTGAATCTTGACGGGGATTTGGAAGGTGACAGAAGCAGGAAGGGGAGGATGTTCTGACCGATCAACATCAAAGCCGATCAAATGATAATATGAAGGATCCACAACGCCCATGTCAGGTAGTAGATATTTTCATTGTGAAGGGAACAACTGGCGAATTTCCAGCGTTGAGATGGTAGCAGGGGATTTCACCAAATTATCTACTATACTATACGAATGGGCAGCTTTGCCAGAAGCAGCGTTTCGGTGTAATGGTCCCTTGTGGATCTTGGTATGAACCTCTACCTTAGGCTGAGGGACCTATAAAGGAACATTGGTTGTCGAAAGAGGCTCTATGGAACCTGAAGAAGGGGGCTCAGGGGAAGACGTAGTGGGAGGCTTGGTGTACTGATGGGACCGATTCTGAAGGTTCAGGTCAACGGTAATGGGTCGGTTAGAGTTCATCATGAGAATCTGGTAATCAGAGGTACTAGATAGAGGAGGTTGAGTGGCCACCTGACCTTCAGGGGGTTAGGTAGCCACGAATCCTTGTTGGGGGAAAGGATTGGTAAACACAACCGGCTAGATAGGTGCAACATTGGGAGGAACCGAAGGGGAGGCTTGTTGTCCTCGCGATGCTTCTTGAGTCTCCCACATCTGACGCATCTGCGGTAAAAGAGGAAAATCGTGGGTGTAGTGACCATAAAAACCACAAAAAGAACAAGGCTTATTATTTCAAACAAGCCTATCTTGCTTGGGCTTTGTGCCCTATTGTTGGTTAGCAATGTTGGGTGCATTCCCTTGGGGATTAGGTCCTGGATTACCTAGGGCAGATTGATTTTGGGTGCCTTTCCTCTTCTTTTTGGAAGTAGGAGGATTTATCGTGCCCTGCTATGCATACACCTGCCCCTGGGGGGTTGGTGGTTGTTGTTGCGGGGGTTTATAAGGAAAGGAAGGCGGGGGTGCTAACACTGGAGGAGCTGGAGCACCAGGCTATGGATACGGATAATAAGGAGGTTAGGAAACATTGCAAAAATAGGTTGGACAAAAGGAGGAGGCATGCCTTATCCTAGATACACGCTACCGGGAGGGGGAAAAATGCTGGAGGAGCTGGCCCCTCCCTGAGGGAAACCATAACCCATGGAAGGATGAGTGTACAAATGAGAAAGGGCTCCAATGATACCGTCAGTGGCATGGGATGCCCCCTGTGCATTGGCACCTCCCAGTCTAGGGAGATCAGGTAAGACAGTATAAACATAACCAGATTGTGTGTAGATCAGGTCATACTTTAACGCAATATGGAGAGCAGCTTCTTCGGTCTGAGGGAAATGAGTTGCGACATCTTTGCTGATAGCAGGAAAAAGGGATCTGAGAAACTAGTCCATCTAGACACGGTCTTCGAAGGTAGGGGATCGACATAGGCTCTTTATTCTCCGCCATTCCTAGACATGATTAGATAGGCAGGTCGCAGATGATTGAGAAAAAGAGGCCAAAAGTTTTGTACCAATGTCATAACGAAGGGAAGCTGGAAGTAAGACAGAAAATCCTGGGCAAGAGTCGCAAAAGTAGTATGAGAGGAGGAGGCCTGGTTAATATACCACTTAGAAGCTTCTCCAGTAAGTGTATGTCGGAACAAATGAAGACGGACAGAGTCATCGGTGATGGAGTTAGACGAACACCACATGTGGAAAGATCGAACATGGTTTGTAGGATCCTCTCCAACAAGGCCTTCAAACTTGGGGATGTCAAAAGGGATCTTGGTTGGCATAGCATGCCAACCAGGATCATGGTGTATGGGGTCATTGATCAACTGGTTGAAATCAGGAAGACTAAGACCTGCCATATAAGGGAGCAAGGGAGCAGCCAGGATAGTTCCTGTTTCGATCCCACTAGTAGTATTACCAACATTAGGGTCGGGGCTGCCACCAGCGTTAGGTCCTGAACCAGACATGGTGAAAGTGACAGGAGGAGAACTGGGGATAGAACTGGAAGGGGAACCCAATGAACCGGAAGTGGAGTTAGAATGGGGACTCGCTGGAGGACTAACTCGAATCCTACGCAGAGGAGTAGGTATTCCTAACAGAAAATGAGGATGAAGGCCAAGAAGTCTCCAGGATAAATGCCTTGGGGTGCAATGATGGAATAAGAGACATGGATCATAGAAGGAAGAGAGACCAACAAGGGGAAGGAAGTGCAGGATCAAATGATTACAATGTTGAAACAAGGGCAGAGAGGTGCGGGCTCAAATGATTACAATGTTAAAGTATTTGCCTGGCGGTGTAAACCATGCACTCTTCACTTAGGGTGTGTGTGTTAAAGTGTGTTAATTTTAATTTTTAAACACAGATGTGTGTAGAGAAAAAAGAAAAAGTGTGTTGTATCACTGTAAATAAATATGAAAATAACAATAAAGTAAACTGAATATAACAGAAAATAAACAGGTAAAGATGTGTCAATCTAAACCCAAGGAGGCGAGCTTCCCAACAACTAGTTTATGGGTGGGAAAAAATCTAGTCAAAACATACCAAAATAGCCAATGGATCTAAAGTCAGGAGGGACATTGATTTAAAGGTCAGATCTGCTGGAAATAGGTGTAGAAAAAAACAAAAAACCAAAGGGAAAAGTGTTGCAAATGAGGTGGCGAAAGGCTACAACCTGAAGGGAAGCGGAGGAGACCCTAAAGGAGGACCAAACAAAACTGAAAAGAGGTGTTTTGGATGGATAAATAACCAATCTGAAATGGATCTGAAGGTATAATATGAGATTTGAAAAATGGCTGAACACACTGAAATCTCAGACGACCTGCTTCAGCTAAACTCCTTCTAGAAAGGTGGAAGCATACTAAAGCCCTAGGGGTTTAGGTTCCCACTTCGACGAGTAAAACAGGGCAAGTAGAGGTCTAAAATGGGCGGAGATGAAGGTTAGACAACCTTGAACAGTAGCCAGACAAACCCAGAAAAATCACAGAAAAATTCCCGCAAAAAGTACAGGTCGCAGTTTCTGACCTGATTTCTGCAGAGGTTGCAGGTTTGAGGTTGTTTCCTGCGTTCTGAAGGTGTAGGCCGCAGGTTTTGGCCCAAAACTGCCATCCACACTTCCGACACTCTCGAGAGCAGGTTTCAGAAAAAAATTTCGTCTCAGCTGCGGATGATGCATGTCACTTGCGCAATAGGTCTAGAAACACACGACAGTTATAATTTTTACTGTTTTAGCGTTTTATAGGTTAAAAACAACATCAAGAAAATCAAAACAAGAAGTTGAAGAAAAACCCTAGGGTTTGAAGTAGTTGGTCATGTAGGGATCGGAAAAACGACAGAGGTGGTAATCGTAAACCCTTGTGGAGTCGCCAGTTGTTAGTGTGAATTCTAATCACAAGCATACAAAAAAAGCTCACTTTAGCTGTGCATAACAAACAGCCCTAACATCAAAGATGGCTGCCAATTTCTTTAGATCTGCAGTTAGTTGACCAAGATAAATGCTACAAAATCCAGATCTCTATAGTAAAATACATTAAGTAGTAAATAAAAGCAAGAGTTGCTCCATGCATCCAATAGACAATACAAGAATATTTTTAAAGAATTTTTGTATTTATGACACCTGCGAAGGGAACATAGAAAGATGTTACCAATCCCCCTTAATGGGATGGGTTCTTGTATGTCCTCAACGCTTCAGATCTAAGATCTCTCTCTCTTAATGGTGTAGAAAACCCAGACAAAAAATGGAACTCAAAGGGAGCTCACAAGCAAAATGGTAGCAAAATATGACAATGATGGAGGATCAAAGTCAGACCAAGAGTATAGATCCAGAGTGATCTTTAGGTAACAAAAGGTAGTGAGTGAATGGAAAAACATTTCTATTTATAACAAAATATTGAGTTACTCTAGCTATTGGTGCATAGTGAAAATATTATTAATCAAATCTAGATCCAACTTTTATGGAATATTTTATTATATTTGTTGGAGGGAAAAAAAAATGAATTTGGTCAAATCCCTTTATTTGTAAATGATAAATAAATAAATGATTTTTAGAATCTATGCTTCTGTGATCCATATAAAATTGTAAAATCTCTTTCGGTAATAATCACATATAATGGAACGTTGTCGACGCGTTTCGAACCAACCAGTGTGGTTCATCATCAAGACTAGGTGAGAGATCAGATCAAATCAATAAGCTTAAATAGATGTAGAAATGGTTGAACTAGCCGTTTAGAAAACGGCTAGTTTGACTTTTTAATAATTTAAAATGTTTTTAATTAGTAACGGCTAGTTCCCTCCTACTATTAAACCAATTAATAAATTTATTCGTTTAGTTAATAAATTATTAAACTTATTAGTTATAATTATTTAGTAAACTTATTAGTTATAAATTTTTTAATTTAAGTGAGAGGTTAAAAAATAAGAAAAGAAAAAGAAAAAAAGAAAAAAATAAATAAAAATAAAAATAAATAAATAAATAAATAAAAAATAAAAAATAAAAATAAATAAATAAATAATAATAATAAATAAATAAATAAATAAAATAAAATAAAATAAATGTAAATGTAAATAAAATATAAATATAAAAATGAATATAGCAAAATAAAAATAAAATAATAATAGAATAAAATAAAAATAAAAAGAGAAATAAATAAATAAAAATAAAATATCAAACTTTCAAAAAATAAAATCAATAAATAAAAATAAAATAAAATAAAAAATAAATAAAAATAACTAGATAAATAAATAAATCAAATCAAATCAAATCAAATAAAAATAAAATAAAATAAAAATATAAAATATATAATAAAAGAAAATAAATAAATAAACAAATGCAAATAGATAAATAATAATATATATATATATATATATATAATACAAAAAAAAAAAAAAATCAAGGACATAAGGCAGGAATCCAACACCTGCTAATGTTCCAACCATCATCTCTGTTGAGATTAAGGTGTCTTTTTTCGATTTCTAAGGCCTCTCTTAACTTACGATGATGGAAATGGTCAATCCTAGCAATGACCTTCGCCTCTTCAATGCAAATATGATGGTTAGTCTTTTCTGCATGTTCAGCTAGGGCAGACGAGCGGGATCTTCCATGCTTAATGTCAGCAACATGTTCAGAAATTCTTTGATTTATAGATCGACCAGTTTCACCAATACAAAAAATAAATAAATAAATATAACTAATAAGTTTATTAATTTATTAACTAAGTGAATAAATTTATTAAATGGTTTAATAGTAGGAGGGAACTAGCCATTACTAATTAAAAACATTTTAAATTATTAAAAAGCCAAACTAGCCGTTTTCTAAACGGCTAGTTTAACCATCTCTACATCTATTTAAGCTTATTGATTTGATCTGATCTCTCACCTAGTCCTGATGATGAACCACACTAGTTGGTTCGAAACGTGTCGACAACGTTCCATTATATGTGATTATTACCGAAAGAGATTTTACAAATAAATGATTTATTTATTATTTTAAGGACATGGTTGAGTAATAATTAAACAAATAGTGATTTATTCAATTATTTATAAATGATTTAGTCAAAGTTAACAAGGAATATTATTTAAATAATGTTTAAATAATTATTCCTAGAAAATAATAAGATAAATAATGATTTATCTCATTAATTTTCTTGTTTTGGGTTAAAATATGACCAGGAATATTAATTAAACTATTGTTTAACTAATTATTCCTTGAGGAAAATCAAACAAATATGGATTTATTCAATATTTCCTCATGGGGTTTCCTATTTAGACCATAAAAAACTTAATAAATTATGGACTACTAGGTTATTTTTCATAGTGAAAGCAATTTTACTTAGGGTAAAATTGGTCTTACATGATGTACTTTGGTCTATCTAATAGTAACAGGTTAGATGACCAAAAATTGGTGCAACAATCAGTACAGACAGAAATGGTGCCATGTTTTTTCATGACGGGAATAGGGTTGGAAATCCATGATGTGTGAGCGATGGGTTAGATAAGCCCGAATTTATGAAGCTCATCGATTTCTCATTTAATTGCTTCTTCCTTGGATGGGTGTAGTTGACGTTGTTTCTGGCGTACTAGAAGTACGTCAGGCCAAGTGTCAATATGGTGTTCTACTATAGTGGGACTAAGCCCTAGAATTTCCGAGTAGTCCCATGCAAAGGTATCTCAATAGTCTTGAAAAAAATGGGTGTAAGAGGTTACTTCGTCTAGGGAGCATGCTTCCCCCAGGGATATTTCTTAGAGTTTCTCAGGATTTCAAGAGATATTCACCTTGATGGTAGGAGAAATGTTTGACATGTTCCCTTATTTGAATGCGTTAGGCACCGGAATGGGATTTTTGAACCAATTGACTTTCCTAGATGGAAGGAAATCTTTTGATTTGATTGCATAAATCTTTTGGGTTCATGGATTGTTAGGGCTGAACGTTTTTTCAGGAAGAAAAAACAAGCGGTGATGCATTACATCCCACGGATAATCTGGTTCTGTCATGGCCTCAAGAATATCCTCATATGATTGGAATAAGGTTCCTAAGGGGGATTGAGTTTTTGTAAGACCGTGAGGAGGTGGTTCAATCCTAACAGAGCTTGTCGACATACATGAATAAGATTCCATTGTCGATGCGGTGGAACTAGACGTGGTGGACAGGGTGCAGATGGATTGGGTTTGCATTGTTGTTGGTACAACTACTCTCGTAGCAGCATTGGTCTTGACACCTATGACTAATGAGAAGACAACACGGGTCATGGTTCCGATATATGACGATATGAATCATATGTGATGTATTGTGTCATTGGAGTTTGGTGGGGGAGGAATTTCCATCTTGGCGGCTTGCGTAAGAGCAAATTGAGGTTCCTCATGAGGCGTACCAAGAGTACTCGCACTTTCTTGGATTTGGAAATTGTGCTTGGTGTAGAGGTGCCTGAATGTTTCCATTAAGGGGAATACTTCTGTCTCGTGCTTACGACTAGTGAAAATGGTGCATGGTACCATAGTGCCTATCGATTAGATGGTGTGAGAACCAACACTACTCTTCATCTCCGAAGTGGACACTCGGAAAGGATCAGGCATAGGGGAAAGATTCTGCTATTTCCATCTTCGAGCTTTTGGTTTTGGGAGGTCCAGCTCATTTTGGGGGACTAGACTCAATGCTTCTCTTGCCACTCTTAGCCTTGGGAGGTGTTCACAATTCATTGTATGGTGAAAATGTGAGAAAATACTGTAATAGCAGTGTGTGATCTTCTCTTGATTAGAGATATGCTTCTGTGGAATAGGGGAGACCATGTGAAATCTGTTCGTGAGGTGCTTCAGTTCCTTACACTGATTGGCCTGGTGGTAGATTATGTCGCATAGCCCGCATGCTGCCCTAGACTGGACATGGGTTCTGTTAGGGCGGTGCATATTTTTGACTCGCCCATTGCTTTGGTATTGAAACGGGGTAGGTTGCCTGGGGGCAGTATGCCTTATGTTAGGTTCTCTAAACTTAGGAATGACTATATCTCAGCGGTGTGTTTCTAATGAACGTATGATGTAAATTAGTGGGTGCACTCGAATGATATAAGTACAATGAGGAATGTGATGGTTGCCCTGACATACTAGACAAGAATGTCTTTCATGGGTATTCCCTTCCCTTAAAGCTGGTGAGGCGATTGGATACCATCTGCGTAGCGATTCTAGATTTGTGCATTCAGTTACCAAATGATTGTGTGCTTTGCATAACAAATAGGTTGGTATTTTCCATGGAGAGCGGTTGGGGGTGACTATGTTCCCCCCAACCGGCTGCTTTTTTGCTGACAGAAAGAGGATGAATCTACTTGTCACCTCCTCTTGCATTGTTGATCTCTCCATGGATTTTGTATCTGGGTCATCTTCTAGGGAGAGATGCATTATGGTCACGCATAAACTAGTTAATGCTAAATGAATCAAGGGATGTAATGACATTGACGTAATGGGTGAGTGCCACCACATATCTAACACGAATGTTGGATCGCTAGAAGGTCGGCATGGTATACTGGGTTAACCAGATACCATCTTTGAAACAGATCTAGGGCTACATAGTCAGTGATGAAATGATCATGTTCATCGCAGAGTGCACAGTGTTGGACCGGAGGAGGAGGAATAAACGGGAGTCTTTCTGGTGACTGCCCTGCCTCTTGAAGGTATAATATGACCCGACGTTCTTCCCCATTTGACTGCATGGGGGGATCCTCCTGATATTATTATTCTAGGGAATGTAAGGCATCCCTATATCATGGTATTTCTGGACAATGATGAATATAATGCCCATAATTGTTTCAGATAGAGCATGCGTGGTTGGTACGCAATGTTTTGCCTTGGTTTTTTGTGGTTGGTTCCTTTTTATGGGAATTTTTGGTTACGAAATTTCTTTTAGAGCTTAGGATAGGTTTCAGTTAATCTAACTCGGGGAAGATATTGGTAGGGTGGCCTAAAATATCGCACAATGCACAAGGTTGCAGTTACCTTGGCATGATGGTTTTTTCTATATTTTTCCCTTTTTTATGGGTTTTCCTAGTCGCTTTAACCAGCATTGCTATGGGAGTCTCTTTAACCAGTGTCTCCTCCTGAGGAGGGATGGGGGCTATCCCTGTAGATGTAATGCTAGGGGTTCCCAGTATGGTTAGTGGGACCAGGTACCATTGCAAAGACTTGTTGTGATACGAAACTAGGTGGAGGGTATAAAAATGGAGTTTGGGAGATAGCATAGGGTAGAAAATTCATGCATGTGGCCTCGGTTTTGTTACTACTAGTCTTTGTATCCTGGCTAGTTTCGGTGTTTAATGATGACATCATGCACATCAGGGCCCCTGTGATATCAACGAATGATTCTAGTATGATAAGGGGATATCCTAGGAATGATCCAAGGATAGATGATGGTTTGAATTGGGCAGGGCCATATTACTAGTACCATGTGAGAGATTTTGTAATGTGTCTACATAGGGTAGAATGACATCGACATTCATCATGGGTTGCTTGTCATGGTACGTCAATTGGTTGATGGTTATGATGCGGTCCTCGTGGGGGAACATCATGATCCAGAAGATGGAGGATGATATGGTAGACATGGCATACATATAACTTCACCCAAGGAGTATATTTTAGTCCAGTTGAGCGTCCAAGACCTCAATGTCAATAAGAACCGTCTTGTTGGCCAAGCAGACTGAGACATTTTGATAGAGACTGATGGGAGAAGAAGGGTTCTTGTCGTATGCTCTAAGTGTGATGTCTGATGGTTCCAGCTCGGAAGATCCTAACTTCTGCCACACGCTTTTTGACATGATGCATGTGGATGCACCCTCGTCAATGATACATCGGTGGATAGTGATATTTTGGACTGACACCGGTATCTAGAAGGTGACCAATGAAGGAAGCCTAGGGGTGGCTTTATCTAATTCAAAATCCATTAGGCGCAAATTAGCAGGATCGATTGTGCCTAATGCGGAAAGTAAGGTGTTCCTTTAATTTTCGAAATATTGCAGGACCTCTAAAGCTGAAATGGCAGCGGGAGATTGTGCTAAATCGTCTATGATGCTATAATTATGGGCCGATTTGGAGTGGTGTCCTGCTTGCCTTGTTGGACCCTTAGCTAGTTTTGGCAGGGGTTCAATAGGAATTTTTGATATAGTCATCGGTGCTATAGGTGCACTCGTGCTAGCCCCTAACGAACTGGTGTCTGGAAGAGTATCATAACTTTGATTCCATGGCTGAAAGAACATTTCCTCACTGTTCATATAGATTTCGTGGTTGTTGTTTCTGGAATAATCGGGGGGTGGTTTTTTTTGTTGGGAACTAATCGCCCCTTGGTGGGAGAAGGGCTCCTGCATTACAGTTGTTTGATGTGTAGGTCCCCTTTTTCCTTGACTACTCTAAAGCTTATTTAGCTTGGGGAGTTCAGGACAGTGATGAGTGTAATGGCCATACTCACCATAAATAGCACAAGAGTGGTTGATCTGTAGATTAGCCCTCTTGTTCTGCCCTTGGGAGTTATTTGGCTCTTGGTTTTGATTCCGGTTGGTGTTTCCCCTAGCCTGGGATCGCAGAGGGTGTTGTTTGCTATTTCCCCCCTGTCCAGGATCTCCATTTTGTTTATTCTTTGGCTTTTCCCTTGTCGCATTAAGAGGATGACTATGATTCTCTTGGTCGAATGATTGGCACGGTTGGGCCGGGGAAGGCTAAACGAAGTTCACTGGTGCATTATTTTGCATTGGTGGGTTTTTTGCTAGGGATTAGGAATATTGGGGTCCCTGTCCCTGGTTTGTATATGGTTTTTTGGGGGAAGCTCTTTTGTTAGAATTCCTAGCTGCTTACTAGGTCCCCTGTGCGGGATGGTATGAGCCTCCTTGTTGATGATGGTACAACGACGCCCTATTTTTCATGTTCTGCAGAGGTGTATGATGACTCTGATGGTATCTTGGTTGTGGGATGTTCTGGTTAGGATCATATGTGTAACTGGGGTACGAGATATTGGTTCCTAGATGAATTTGGGTTAGTGACCCTATCAATCTGTCTGCAGTATTTGACGCACCTAGAAATTCTTTATAAGTTTGTAGGCGCGAGGCACTAGGAAAGATGTTATAGATGTATCCTGATTGAGTTTATATTCACTCAAGTTTTTGGGCTTTGCTAATGGCATCCTCTTCGGAATTAGGTCATTGAGTTGCCATGTCCTTTGAAATCTCTGTTGTGAGAGTTTTCAGGAATAGGTCCAGTAGAACTCGATCGTCGAGTTTGGCTTTACACAAACTTCGACGTCACTGCCATTCATGGAGATGGTTCAAGATATGGACGGATGGTGTTTGCCTAAACTGAGTCAGTAACTATAGTCCTGAATCGTGGTGGATGGGAAATTGAAAATACGTGAGGAACGTAGTAGCGAGGGTGCTAAAATTTGCATGTGAATTAGACGACTTCTCCACATACTATTTTGCAGCTGGTCCAATTAAGGTGCGTTGAAATAGTCTTAATCGCATAGTATCATCAATAATAATTTTCAATGAAAACCATAGGTGGAAATTCATTACATGGTTTCCAAGGTCTTCATCTTGCTTCCCTTCGAATTTTGTAATGTTCGAAGGGAGCTCCTTGGGCATAGGGGGCCAAATGGGATTGTGTGCAATGGGATCATTTGTTAACTTTGATAGTTCAAGTAATTTTAAAGATTCTAGGAAAGGTAACAAAGTTTGAGAGCCATTGTAGATGGTGAAAACATAGGATTCTGGTTGTGTATGAGGTTTTTCTATGACATACCTGGTTATGTGTTCTGCTAGCTCCCCAAATGGGTAGCACTCCTCTGCCCTCTAGGGGTTATGGGAGGAATGGTATGTGGTGACCCTGAGGGGGTTTCCACAGGTGTGGTGTTGGGTGACACTTGGGAGTTCCCAACTAAAGATGCCCCGATAAAGGATGAACCAATAAGGGTGGTTGTGTGCCATCTTTGACACCTGAATGACGAAAGACCTGGCACTCCTCCCTCTAATGGGGGAGGGGTCCAAAAAATGTCTAGATTGATGAGTTCCCGTTGGGTCCGTTATGGTGTCGACTCATTTTGATTTTGGAAATATTTTTTAGTTTTATAAGAGGAGAGAGATTATTATCAAAGCAAAAAGCGATCGCATACATAAAAAAAAAGTGAAAAATAAAAGGTAAATTTCCCTTTAGATTAATCCTATGTGATCAGTCAATGAAAAAATGTGGTTTGATTGTTTTGCGTATGATACTTAAAAAATCTGAGAAGACCTAATCATCCTCACACTCTCAATTGTAAATGGGCCTTGCGAAGATATCTTCTGGTGGGTACTGGGGCCAACGTCCCAAAAGAATTGGCGACCCTTTCCAGTAGTTGAAGAATCAACCAAGGTAATGGAAAGAGGATCTGGTGCTGCCTGCACCATCACCTATAGGGAAGGATGCCCTAGATTTTTCCACTAAGTACCATCATCCCATGTGAGAATTCAATTCTTGATCTTCTTGGTATTCAACTACTAGTATCGAGCACTATATAGGCTAGGTAGCCCCAAATAGTACCGAATGCACTGGGTGTAAGCTTAATCCCCTATGAATCGAGTCTCTGTGACTCTCGGGAACTACTTTCTGTGGGAGGATAGACAAGTTTAAAGCTCCTTAAAAAGTAAACCTCTATGTTTCAAGAATGTAAAATGACCATGGTGGTTTATTGGATGCCTACCCCCAATGGTCCTAACCTCAACTGTTAATTATCTTATGGCCCCTGTGGGGAGATTTTAATGAGTTCAATTAATGGTTAGTTTTAAGGCTTATGGTGTGGAAATGTGTGTGATAAAGTGTACAATCACAATTTTTATAGGATTCAGATATGCGATGATCCTTTACACTCCCTACTAATTAAACTATGTTTTGATTGTTCCTTTCAAAAAGTAAATGATGTGCGGATAATGGGCCGCTTACAATTTTTCCTATTTATACTAAATGTTGCACTATAGGGAGATGGAAAACTATCAAAGGAGAGTATTCATATGCATGCCCAAGGTCACCATGAGGTACAAGGGAAGCATAGATTACTTTCCTTCATAGATAATTTGATCCTAGTCTTGGATCCTAATGCAAAATTTAAACTAAACTTAATGGAAAAATTTGAAAAAAATGGAAACCAGCTAAGCATACGCATATATGGGCCACTTACTCCTTGCTAATTACCTAAGTGTTTGGTGTATATTACCATTAATATGTTCATTCAGATAGCATGGGTGGATTTTAGCCACTTGCTTGCCTCCTAATTAAACTATGTGAATTCGTGATAATAAACTAAAAATTAGAACTATGCAATAGCTAAGCTATAGTTCAGCTAAAAACATTTCCTAATAGTCAAGGGACACCGAACACAGTGATGGAAGATTTATTATGGGATGCCAGTCAATTTACACTTGCAAAATATGGAGGAAATTGGTGAAAAAATGGCTCACTGCGTGGATAATTTCTACACAGGTGAGCGACTTTGTGCATCTATCTGAGCTAAACGTGCGCGGACCTACGCGCTTGTCTAAGATGAACGCGCACGATTTTCCTACACACAGAAATTATGATTCTCTTGAACTGGATCTCTTCACAGAGGGTGAATGAGAAAATTTGAGGAAGAGGAGCGTTGGTCTTGCAGCAATCCTGAGCAGAAAAAAGGTTCTGTGAAACCACAACAACTTAGCTTAAGAGGAAAAATAAGCGGAGTCGCCAATCCTGTGTTGGTGTGTTTAGTAGACAAGTGTACGAAAAACATCGGTGCTTGGCAGGAGTGATTTCTAGCCTACAAGATA
The DNA here is from genome assembly GCA_034641835.2 of Pinus albicaulis. Classification (NCBI taxonomy): domain Eukaryota; kingdom Viridiplantae; phylum Streptophyta; class Pinopsida; order Pinales; family Pinaceae; genus Pinus; species Pinus albicaulis. The sequence goes on along the minus strand of CM076575.1, from coordinate 1,264,890,275 downwards.
TGTCACAGGGAAAAAATGGGTTGTTAGATGGTTAGTGAAGCATCATAACATGTAGAAAAACTAGTTATAAAACATAGCATACTACAAAAAGAGGAGGAAACAGAAACAAAAAATACACATATAACACAAGCTCAATATCGAGTAAACAAACTAATAATACCAACAGAGAATGAATCCCCTTTTATGATCCAATGGTGGTAAAAACGAGGTAGAATTCTAAAACACTTGCAGTGAGTTTTTAGAGCTATGGAGCTCTAATACTCAAAGCAAGGAGGGCTCTCCCCTTAAGATGTTTGTAGGCCTCTCTCTTCTCCTCAAATGAGTGATTAGATAATGGAAAATTGATGCACTTCTCATTTGGGATTGATATTTTGGATGGCCAAAAAATTAATCCCTTCACTCTCTTTCTCCTTGGACAACACACTATTGGTTTTCTCATGGGAAATTTGGCCAGCATAAAAATGTGTTCTAAATTTCTCTTCTCATGGTGGTATTTTATAGGAAAAATTCAAATATTCTTCCCTCTCTTGGTACAATTGTGGATAGTAAACCAAGAGTGGTGGTTTATTCCATTGTGTGCTCACTTGAGGTCTTAAGGTGGCTCTAGGTGGCTGTCCTTGGGTGGCCTCAAGTGGATAATATTCTTCCTGAAGTGTGCAAATTGGTCCTGGATGGTTACTTTCTGCCATACCCAGGGCCACGTGGCTTATTGATGGAAAGCCACGGAGACCTGCACTACTGTCGAATAAAAGGGTGTGTGGAGCACATTGTGCCAGTGTCTTCTGTGCGCAATTTGATAAATTTTCCTCTTGACCTTAGAGAAAGTTAAATTTTCCATATTCTCTAATGTTTTTCCACATTGTAAATCATTTTTCTTGAAATTTCATGATGTATTTTTCTTGACCGATTTTCCAGTGATAAAAATTAGTATTAATGAATTATCTCTAAATTGATTACTATTGGTCAAACAAACTTATATGAGTGGGTCAAAAAAATCATAGATGAATTTTATGAGGAGCAAGAAATAGAAGAAAGGCATCCCTCGATGACGTTAAAATAATATTCTATCAAAAATTGTATGACTAGTTCCTCTACATAGTAACCAATTTAGTTCACAAATTCTTGATTGGATAGATTGTTTGAAACAATGTTGAACCTCAATCTCCATTAGCAAGACTAACTAGTACCTAATATAAAAAATGACAATCTAGGTGGGAATAGTTTTTGAATGCTATTTGGAAAATTACTCAAGAAGGTTAGGAATACTTTAGAAATGAATGGCTAATTGTGGTACCTTTCACAACTAGAAAAAGTAATTTTGGCTTTGTGGTGGGGGGCGATAATTTGTGAGAATGCCTAAAATGTAGTAACCTTATTTGATACACATTTAAGAGTCATTATGCTGAGGAAAATGAGGAAGTCAACTAGAAGACAGTGGGAGTATGCACTAGATGAAGAAAAAAAGAAATGGATTCTCAAAAGAATGAAATCATACAAGACAGTGATTAATATTCAAAAAGTTGGAAGGGAAAAAATCAAAAATAAAATCATAGTGATGCATGACGTTTCAAATCATCACCAATATCAAAGAAATAATCCTCAACAATAGCAAATCATTGGAGGCTAAATCAGTGTTATGATTATATAGATGTCACATGGGAAGAATCCTTTATGGTTCCTGATTTGAATGAAGATATAAAGTTGGTAAAGTTAGGCATTTTAACCCTTTGATTGGAAGAAAATATTGAAAGCATAGAGGTTGAGAGTTAGTACATATGATATGTAATAATCAAAATCCTTATGTAACAAGTCATCTATTTTCAATAATTCCTCCGGTTCAAGAATTATTTTGGGAATATTTACAAGTATGTTCTTGATGATCTTCATAGTGGTATCAACTAGACAACCATGTAAATGCGAGAGATATATTGTTCCTTGGAATATCCCAAAAAAAGTGAAATTGGTTAATTATTGAAGGAGATAATAACATACTACTCCACATAAAAGATATTAGAACTATACTCCTGATATGATTTACTATTTGAGAGGATACCTCAATTTTTTTTCAAACATTGCAAGGAAGTGATGCAACCACAAACAAGACATTTTACATACTATAAAGATTAAAATTGTTAGATCAATGAAATAAAACTTCTAGTAAAATCAACCAAAGTTGATCAATTAAACACTAAGAAACCATTGAATATCCTATGACTAGCTCCACCTATTACAATATAGTAAAAAATCCCTCCTCCTTAAACAAATGTTGCACCACCATCTACCCCTCTACGAAGGTGATGAAGATATTAAGAATCATTGGTTCATATGTGAGAAAAATCGGGTTGTGATGGATATACCACACACAAAGAAAATGTAACATCCTTGGTGAAAACTCCATGTAATACTGTTAAAATAATAACCATGGTTGATGGGACATGTATTTCAAGTTGAATGGTGGGAAAAACATCCTAGCAGGTGTTCGTTTCGGTTATTAGGAGAAAAGTGGGATGAAAGGTCACATGTTGCATGTGAGGAGGAAAATGAAGGAAAATAATGGAAAATGAAGAAAATAGAGGCCCCATTAATAAAACGAATTTTGAGGATCAATTGGCAATATATTGCTAAGATTTTTTCTCACACTTATGGCTCTCATTCTATTCTCTCTCTCTCTTTCACACTCTTAGACACTTATAGTTTTCTTGGAGCATTTTGGAATTCAAGCAAGAAAGGCAAGGAAGCAAGAAGAATGGGGAAGCAAGCAAGGAGGAAGAGGAATAAAGTAGCTACAATAGGATTCTTAGCAGTTATAGATTTGCATGTGTGTTTTCCTTGCTAGATCTGGAATGCATGGTATTGCATGTGGTTCCTTTCTATCGTGGCAAGGGTTTTGTCAGGAGTGACAATGTTTTTCAGCCTAGCCTTTCCATTTCTGTATAGCTTTAATGAGATGGGTTTCTCATACTTTGGTTGACCTATATTTCCAGATGGATTCAAAGCTGAGGGGGGTGGATCTACAAAATGATAAATACATGGCCTAGTGTTCTTTGAACTAGAATATGGATCATGGTAAAACCACTAGCCTATTAATGCCAAAACCAAACTATGGGTTGCGGTAAAGCTATTTTGTATGCCTCGCTGGGCCTAGGAATCCTTGCTAGTGAATTGTGGGATATACGGTAAATCCAAGAGGTGGATTTATCTCCATTGGGCATAGTAGTTGATGGGCCTCTAAATTATACATAAAATAAGGCCTATCTAACCTTTCTTAGGCCCATCTACCTTCCTTATGCACATAAAAGGATATATTAAATATCTCCTTCTGCACTTAATAATGTTTTATTATCCTTTAATATGTTCTTAGGAAGGATTAAAGGTAGTTGCATATTTTTTCCTAATATTTGTTATTTTTGTAGAATATTGTGAGAATATTTGGTAGATTATACAGATTTGGAGAAACAGATGATTTAGGGGCTTTCTCCCTACCACTGGAAGAACAGGATTGGAGAATAAATGAGCACAACATCTAGAAATTAGGGAGAAATATTAGAGAGATTCAAGGGGTTTTCCACCCTCCTTAACTCTCAAAGGAAGCCAAAGGATCCTCATGAGATCCCCCTCCAGAAATTTGAATTCTAGAGGCAGCCAAGCAACTCAAAACCAAGTGCACTCAAGCCATACTTCACTTGGAGTCTCCAACAAATCAAATTCCAAGAGGTATCCAAGAAACTGAAGATGAAGGGCACTCAATCTATGTTTACTTGGAGTCAAAGTGGGCTCAATCACCATTTTCAAGGGAGCTGTTGGTAGCTACCCTGTAGAATAAATAGAGCATAGATAGAGCTAGGAAGGAATTAGTTAGTTAGCTAGTGGATTTATTCTAGTCGATTCCATTTTATCATTCGATTCCATTCCGAACTTTTGCTACAAGCTATTAGGATTTTGTTGTTAATACCTTCAGGATGTAATAAGACTGTATTCTTAATGCAATGAGTATTCAAATGAATTTCTATTGATCTATTTCTAGAGAGTTGGGATCGTGGGTTAGGGCCCAACCCATGTGTCTCAGCTTCTCTATTGTTACTATCTTTTCCTTTTTTTCATTTAGCTATCTTTTATTCTGCCATTTAAGTTAGATCTGCTTCTGATAAGTTTCATTGTTGTTTAGTTTTTGTGCTGCTGTAGTTTTTAATTGCTTATGCATATTAAATAGATGAAAAACTCCAAAAACTGTGGTCAAGTCCCCCCTCTCATCTTTTTCAATAGAGTTCGAGCAGGGTAGACCTTCCCATGGGCCAAAATTACTTTCTGTTTGAGTTTTGGGAAGAAATTGTATTACCAAGTTCCAAGCCTTTCTTTCACTGTTTTATCATGCATTTCTTTTTGTTTCCCATGCATAATCTACAGGTGTGTTTCATTTGTGAGCACTGCTCTTATGCCTCCATTCCCCTCCTTTTCTTCTCACCTTAACATTGTACTTACCCTTTTTCCTAACACACTTAAGCCCTTCAAGCCTTACTTCTTTGTTTTTCTCCGTTCACGACTGCCCTACCTTTTTTTTTTTAATGCAAAACACGTGAAAAACCATTCAAACCCACTGAAAACCCGACCTCCGCCTTTGCTCCTCGAGTCTCCTACCACCGTATGTCGCACTTCGCAAATCACAACATTTGGCTTTTACCTTTAACACTTACCACTCGTTTCTTGTGATTGCGATATTGCGAAATCGCAAATCGCACTTCGCAACTGCTTACCTTTTACCTTTAACACTTATCACTCGTTCTTTGCGATTGTGATATTTCGAAATCGCACTTTGCACCATTTATCTTTTCTCCCTTAACACTCACCGCTGGTTCTACAATTGTGATATTGAGAAATCGTGCCCCGCTGTCGGTTCCACCGCCACATTGCCATCGCAAATCACACTTCACATCCTTTGGCTTTTACCCTTAACATTTACTGCTCATTCTTGCGATTGTGATATTGCAAAATTACAAATCGCACAGTTTAACTTTTCGCATAACGCTTACCGCTCATTCCGCCGATGTGGTAACTCCGCCACATCACTTATCGCACTTCGCAGAAATTACCACATCGCATATCATAGCCCACAACTTTTACCGCGTCACCAATCACACTTCGCACATTTTAGTTCATTCTTGTTAATCCTTACCACTATCCCTTTAAACTTCTGAAGTTGTGATTGCGACATCGCACATCGCAACTTTTGTCCTCCATCGCACTCCGCCATCACATTTTTGAGTTATGTTCGCTCCAAAGTCATTTATCACGATATCATAAAGTTTTATAAGGGTTTAACCCCCTCTTTCTGCTCCTAAGCCTCGTTCCATGTGTTTAAGCCCTCCATTAGCCTCTTTAGCCCTTTTTCCTCCCAACCACGAGCAACATCTCTTGAAATTAGAATTAGGTCATAAATAGCTGCATAGATAGGAGCATGATAGGTAGAGCACAGTGTGTTTAGCCGATTGGCCGAGTTAAATGCAATTTAAATTAGTCTCATTTCTGCCATTTATTTTTAGCAAGTTAAATTAGTTCCCCTTCTGCCATTTCTTTTCTGCAAAATAAATTAGTTTCATTCTTGTCATTTATTTTCAGCAATTTAGTTTAGCTTCCTTTCTTTCATTTCATTTCTACAATTTAGTTTAGTTTCATTGAAGTGTGACAGACTTCACTAAGAACCCTTAGAAATAACACCCTTTCGTAAAGAAAAAGAGGATGACATGAAAAAAATGCATCTGTTGTGTATATAGCACTGTCACCTCCAAGTTTGTACGAACCTCGGGTTGATAAAGTAAAGGAGGGCAGCCCCTGGGAGTTGCAGCACTCTTGGTGCAATACCAGGGCTCACCACTTTTTGGTGTCGTAACCGGGGAGGTGTCTAGTAGATGCTTTGATTTTTTTTTGGCATTCTTTTCTGCTTTCCTTTTCATGTTGTTTCCGAAATATTGAAAAAAAAAATTTATTTTCATGCCTCATAGGAGTAGGGATACTCAGAATCTTAAAAAAAAAAAAAAAAAAAAAAAAAAAACTTATCCAATACTAACCCCCCCCCCACTTGACCATGTGGTGTAGTAAGAACCACATCACCATACACTTTTGAAGGAATAAGAGATTTATGGATATGATGACAATGAAGAAGATCTTATTGGGTTTCCAATTCAAGATATGGACATCATTGTACCTATGAAGAACACCCCTCCATATTTCCTTCCCAACTTCCATGGTATGAGGACAGAGGATACAGAAACATTTCTCTTTGAATTTGAGATACTTTGTAGGTCTTATTGCTACTTATCACACACTAAAAAATTGAGATTTTTTCCTACAACATTGAAGGATAGAGCTCTTAAATGGTTCATGAGTCTAGGTACTAATTCAATAAGATCATGGAATGATATGCAAAAGATATTTCTAGAAAAAATATAAAGATCGTGATCTTAGAGAAGAAATTTTTAGAATTAAACAAGAAGAAGATGAGAGCCTTGAGGATCTAATAGAGAGGTTCATGTATAATTTTAAGAGGGCAGAATTGCATCATCTAGGATTTAACACACTAAAAACCCTCTTACTTAGAACAATTAGGGATGAGTGAATTTATCTCCTTAATCTCATGAGTAGAGGAGATGTATACCAATTGTCATTTGAAGAAATTTGTGAAACATTCAAGCACATATCAAGAGGAAGGGAAAGAGTAAGTAAATCAACATGAACATTGGTAAGGAAAGATGAACTTGGAAATTTACTTGATAACTTTAAAACATAAATTCTTAGCAATCTAAGTGAACGAGTAGAAATGTTAAGAATGAAAAATGAGCAAAAAAAAGATGCTGATGTTTTTGTTATCCATGCAGAATATTATACCACTAAATGTTGTTCATCATTCCCCAAGTTGAAAGAAGTTTACCAAGAAGACAATGGAGCAAGGCAATCACCAAAGAAGCTATGTTATGTAGGTCCAAGGAGACCCTGGCAACCTGGTCAACTTGATATGATGCAAGGACCGACTCCACAATTTCAAGCTTATTCACATCCATATCAAACTAATTGGGACACACTCCCTCCTTGGCAACCTTGGCCATATCAACCCCAAAACCAATATTGGCAACATGGTTGGCAAGGAAATTATTGGGAAAATCCTCAACATCCTCAATATTTCCCTCAATATCCTCCATACCCAACTCCATGCTATCCCTACCATCCACCTCCACCACAACCGCAGCCTCAACCACATCCATATCATATATCCATCCCCACTCAACTACCTGTACCACCATTTCTAAACCCATACCATGAAGTATCTTAGCCCACTTACAATGTTTAGGTACAAGACTACCAAAAATATCCTCTTGATCTAAATGGTATGCATCTTAGTTCAATAAAGTTATTGCAAAGGACATTTTCTCAATGTCATTGAAGGACAACATCAAGAAGAATAAGATCCAAATGAGGAGATCAAAAGATCAAGGGTTGTATTTGATGAAGAGTCGGCATCAGAATCAGACGTTGAGAAAGTTTCCTCATGTTTACCAACATTTCCTCCATGTGTTCAAGAGAACAATACAAAAAAAGAGGAATATTTGAATGTCATAATAGAAGAGGACATCCAAGGTGATCCAACTCAGCAAGTGGACCAAGGGCATCACAACTATATTGACATATGGTTCCAAACATACATTTATTTGTAGCAACACACTTATATATATATATTTTCCAACAGTACTTGATATAATCCCAATCAAAGAAATTCATCTCTCATATTTAGGTACATGTCAAAGCATGTATTCCAAGTGTGCACATGATTTTATCTGTCATCTTGATGTGTATATGGCTCCATTGGAAGTATTCCTATACTTGAGAAAGGTTTTGTTTTTTTCAAATAGAGTAGGAGAGTGAAAAAGAAGAAGAAGGAAAGAATAAAATCTCATATGAAAACCTCTTTGAGGCATCTAAGGTTGGCTCACTAATTGAAAACCTCCATGAGGCGGTCATTGGATTGAAAAAAATAAAAAATAAAAATAAAATATCTTAGGTGAAAACCTCCTTTGAGGCGCCTAGGCAGACCTACTAGTGGAAAACCTCATTGAGGCAGCTATTAGGCCTTAAAAAAAAATAAAAAAAAATAAAAATAAAATAAAATTGCATTTCTCCATGTATCTCTCTCTAATGAATGTAGATGCTCTCCAACCTTTGCAAGCAAAAACAAGAAGTTGGCACAAAAAGAAAATTTGGTCAACACTTTATTCAAAGATATTCAAACTTGGACTTCCTCTTCATGTGCTCATAAGCTCCAAAGGACCTCAAGCAGCTCACCACAAACAACTTCAGCAACAGCTTCAATATCACATGCAAAAACAAATCAATGGTAAGGCTCAGGGATGCAACCATCTAACCCTTTCTTCAAATCTATTTTAGCTTACTAAAACATTAAAAAGTGCGAGAAGGAAATTTTTTTTATAACCAAAATTAGTAGCAGAGCAACCTCAGCCTTATCTAGCAACTAGCCTCACTTTTTCCACCAAGAAAAGAAACAAGACAAAAGTAAAAATGACTTGAGAAAGTGGGCAGTAAACAATTCATTGTAATAAAAGACAAGGAGTGCCTAAGGGTGAACTCAAGTAACAGAAAAAAGGAACTCTAAGTTTATTTTGAATGCAATAAAAAAAAGTTGGGAAAAAAAAAGGAAAAGAAGAAGAAGAAAAATAGAATAAAAGGTGGACCCACCACCTCTTGGCATGCAAAATAGAAGAAAAAAGAAAAAGAAAAAGAAGAAAAATAGAATAAAAGGTGGACCCACCACCTCTTGGCATGAAAAATAGATTTTCTTAAGGCAACTGAGGACCTCCATGCAACACCTACAAAAATAAATGCAAGAAAAATAGCAAGAATATTAGCAGGGGGAGTAGCGCATGGCCCAAAAAACAGAAAATGAAAAAGCCAACATGCAGGAAGAACCATAAGGCAGGAAGGATGAATAGGTTTCTCAGAGGATGAGCAATAGTTTCAGTAGGGGGGTGATGATGGGCCTCTAAATTAGAAATAAAATAAGTCCCATCTAACCTTTCTTGGGCCCATGTACCTTCCTTATGCACATAAAATGATATATTAAATCTCTCCTTCTGCACTTGATAACGTTTTTCTATGCTTTAATATGTTCTTAGGAAGGATTAAAGGTAGTTGCATATTTTTGCCTAATATTGGTTATTTTTGTAGAATATTGTGAGAATATTTGGAAGATTATACAGATTTGGAGAAGGAGATGATTTAGGGACTTGCTCCCTGCCACTGGAAGATAAGGAATGGAGAATAAATGAGCACAACATCAGGAAATTAGGGATAAATATTGGAGATATTCAAGGGGATTGTCCACCCTCCTTAACTCTCAAAGGCAACCAAAGGATCCTCATGAGACCGCCCTCCAGAAATTTGAATTCTAGAGGCAGCGAAGCAACTCAAGACCAAGTGCACTCAAGCCATACTTCACTTGGATTCTCCAACAAATCAAATTCCAAGAGGCATCCAAGCAACTGAAGACGAAGGGCAATCAATCTATGTTTACTTGGAGTCAAACTGGACTCAACCACCTTTTTCAAGGGAGATGTTGGTAGCTTCCCTGTAGAGTAAATAGAGCAGAGCTAGAGCTAGGAAGGAGTTAGTTAGTTAGCCAATGGGTTGATTCTAGTCGATTCCATTTTATTCTTTGATTCCATTCAGAACTTTTACTGCAAGCTATTAGGCTTTTTTTGTTAAGACATTCGGGATGTAATAAGACTGTATTCTTAATTCAATGAGTATTCATATGACTTTCTATTAATCCAGTTCCAGAGAGCTGTGCTCATGTGTTAGGGCCCAACCCATGTGTCTCAGCTTCTTTGTTGTTACTATCTTTTCCTTTCTATCATTTAGCTAGTTTTGCTTCTGCCATTTAAGTTAGATCTACTTCTAATAAGTTTCATTGCTGTTTAGTTTTGTGCTGTTGTAGTTTATAATTTCTTATGCTTAGTAAATAGAGGAAAAAATCCAAAAATTGTGGTCAAGTCCCCCCTCTCATCTCTGTCAATAGAGTTCGAGTAGGATAGACCTTCCCATAGGCCAAATTGGTTTCTGTTTGAGTTTTGGGAGGAAATTGTATTACCAAGTTCCAAGCCTTTCTTTCACTATTTTATCACGCATTTCTATTTGTTTCCCGTGCATAATCTGCAGGTGTGTTTCATTTTTTAGCACTGCTGTTACACCTCCATTCCCCTCCTTTCCTTCTCACCTTAACGTTGTACTTACCCTTTTTCCTAACGCACTTAAGCCCTTTAAGCTTTACTTATTTGTTTTTCTCCGTTCACGGCTGCCTTACCTTATTTTTATGCAAAAAATTATGGGAATTTTTAGGTCTAAAATGAGCCTCTTAAGGAAATTATAAAATAATAGTGGAAATAATAAAATAAGATTTGATTACATCATCAAATTTTAGAGGGAAAAAAGAAAAAAACTATTTTTTCAACTCATATTTTCAACTTATCTTCCAAATTGTTTACTCAAATTTTGAGTGGGAGGACTTTTTGGATGTAAAATTTAATCCCTCATCCAAGGAGTACCCATGTTGCATACTTCCGATGGGTCTTGCTATATGAAAAATAAGAAATACATGAAAAACGTGATTGCAATAACGTTTTTTTTTTATTATGTATTTCTCATTTTTCGTGTAGCAAAGTCCATCGAAAGTATGCCACATGGGTACTCCTTAGATGAGGAATTAAATTTTGCATCCAATGAGTACTCCCGCTCAAAATTTGAGTAAAAAATTTGGGATATAAGTTGAAAATATGAGTGAAAAAGTAGTTTTATTATTTTTTAATATTTTTACCTTTTTACTTAAAAAATGGTGAATCATCCATCATGGTTGAAATCATCATCTTGAATCCTATTTGTTCTTTAAAAATTTATTTTTGTTGTACATTTTTCTTAGGAGGCCCATTTCAGACCTCGAAATTCCCCTAATGCACTTGAAAAACCATTCAAAACCATCAAAAACCCGACCTCTACCTTTTCTCCTCGAGTCTCTTGCCACCGTACGTCGCACTTCACAAATCACAACATTTTGCTTTTACCTTTAACACTTACCGCTCTTTCTTTGTGATTGCGATATTGTGAAATCCTAAATCGCACTTCGCACCACTTACCTTTTACCTTTAACACTTACCACTTGTTGTTTGCAATTGCGATATTGTGAAATCGCAAATCGCACTTCGCACCATTTACTTTTTCTCCCTTAACACTTACCACTGGTTCCTGCGATTATGATGTTGTGAAATCACGCCCCACTGTCAGTCCCACCACCATGTTGCCATCACAAATCACACTTCGCATCCTTTAGCTTTTACCCTTAACACTTACCACTCGCTATTGCGATTGCGATATTGCGAAATCGCAAATCATATAGTTTAAATTTTAGCATAACGCTTACCACTCATTTCGCCGATGCGATAACTCTGCCATGTCACTCGTCGCATTTCACACTTCATAAAACTTACCACATCACAGATCGTAGCCCACAAATTTTACCACATCGCCAATTGCACTTCGCACATTTTAGTTCATTCTTGTTAATCCTTACCGCTATCCATTTAAACTTGCGAATTTGCGATTGCGACATTGCACATCGCAACTTTTGTCCTCCATCGCACTTCGCCATCACATATTTTATTTTTATCCGCTCCAAAGTCATTTTTCACGCTATCATAAAGTTTTAGAAGGGTTTAACCCCCTCTTTCCGCTCCTAAGCCTCGTTTCATGTGTTTAAGCCCTCCATTAGCCTCTTTTGACCTTTTTCCTCCAAACTACGAGCAACACCTCTTCAAATTAGAATTAGATCATAAATAACTGCATATATAGAAGCATTATAGGTAGAGCAGGGTGTGTTTAGCCAATTGGCCTAGTTAAATGCAATTTAAATTAGTTTCATTTCCACTATTTATTTTCAGCAAGTTAAATTAGTTCCCCTTCTGCCATTTCTTTTCTGCAAAATAAATTAGTTTCATCCTTGTCATTTATTTTCAACAATTTAGTTTAGCTTCCTTTCTGTCATTTCCTTTCTGCAATTTAGTTTAGTTTCATTGAAGTATGACATGCTTCACTAAGAACCCTAAAAAATAGCACCCTTTCATAAAGCATAAGAGGATCACATGAACAGAATGCATATGTTGTGTATATAGCACTCTCACCTCTAAGTTTGTATGAATTCTGGGTTGATAAAGTAAAGTAGGACAGCCCCTGGGAGTTGCAGCACTCTTGGTGCAATACCAAGGCTCACCACTAGTCCCAATATGGAATGTACGATAAATCCTGGAGTGTGGGTCTTGATGTAGGGCCTAGTGATCCCTAGATTAGACTGTGGATTATGGTAAATCGTGAGAGACTAAGAGGCACTCAAATTCCTCATAGTGTAGGTGGAGAACCCTTGTAGCCTAATTCTTACTTGGTTCCTTTTGGTTGGTTATGAGATCCACATTCATGCTTGGAATATGGCACAAGGGTGATTAGCTAAAGATAGGTTTGGATAAACCAATCTATGGTCGAGTGGAACGTGGTAGTCCCATCCCCAGTTGGTATCTATATTCATTAATGATAAATTCATTCCTTTGTTATTTGATGTATAATTGTACTGGTTATTATGTGGATTTTATTGTTGTTGTATCTATTGTATTTATGTTTTTATTATTCTAGTTATAAGCACGTAATTTATCAGTGATGATGTATGGCTCTCTCCATGTTTTTTTTTGTAAATGACTACACACTGTATCTATGGTCAAATATATTGTATTTTAGCTAATTATGTAAGAGATAAATGCTTCTAAGCAATTCTCATATAAGTATGAGACCCCTATGCTTAAATATGTTGTTTACACTTGTAGATTCAATGTTTTTGATATGTTTAACGAAATTCCTGTCATGGCTAGGAGGAGTCCAAATGATTTCTTATTGATGCAATTTGTTTTGTATCAAATTTCTAATGTTATTTATCATCCCCTAAGTTTTCATGAATTTTTGGGTAGTAACATGGGCTTTGGGCTTAAAAAGGTGGTGTTGGCTTGAGGGGTCCTGACTTAGGTTCAAATTTTATCGTGTAACCAACAAACCCTCCAACTACTTGCCCTTTCAGCAATGACCTACTTGCGCAGATCAAAGTCTCACCCGAAGCAGTATGGGGGGGGGGGGGGTGCTAGAACTAGGTTTCCGCACCTCGAGGAAGAAAGTAATGAAGTGGACCTAAGCAGATCGATGGCATACTTATATCAATTATAAACATATGTGCACAACACTTAATAGAATAAGACAGAATCACACATCACTTCAGCACAGATAAATAATAACAGAACCAGATCCAGATCTAAACAATGCATAATCACTTAAGCAGATTTATCAGCCATCAATATGTATAAATAACCATAATAAATATCCTCACGCAATGATAATAAGAAACACATAAACAATGTGATCTTAAATAGAACAGAAATAGTAGATAGATAACTCAGATCAATAACACAGTAAGTTCACCAAAATCTGTCTGTCATATTAGATTTAGGTCAATTCAACATATTAGACTTTTCCCTTACACATACCCTTCCTCGCACATAGCCAGCGGAGTTCGCACACATCTAGGACTAGGTCTTCATGCACACAACTATCAGGAGCCTTTATACCTGTTATCACCAAATTGTGTCCTGTTGGGCTTCTTCAATGTTCAACTTGGAGTAACTATTTCAAGCCAACTTGTAACTGGAAATTAGCCTTTCCAGTTTGAGAAGGCTCTCTCAAAAGGATAAAGAATATTCAATGAGTAATATTGAAAGCAGATGGCTAACTCTGAATTGGATTGAATGTGTTTTTTTTGTGTAGGTGAAAGATGTAAAGGGTTTACTACCATTGGGCTTATGGAGTCAATATGAAAACTAAGTCACAAGTCAACTTATCTCATGGAAGATGAGGCAATTGTATTCTTATTAAACCATAAATGAAGGATAAAAAAACAAGCTATATGCATACAGGAAGTTGGAGCATGTCACAATGAATTCCAAGTGATTATACATAAGAAAACTAATAAAACATGATAAAACAACATACTAGGTGTATAAAGGAAGTTGGAGCATGTAATCATGAATTCCAAGTGATTATACATCTAGAAAACGGGAGAGAAAATAAAATTATGATAGAAGAAACATACATAAGAATACAGAGAAGAATCTTAGGTATGAAATAGGCTGTTGCAACTGTATATTACTGATAGACATAGATTATAATGGTGGTAGTGTTAAGTAACCATCTCCCAACCTCTTCTCCTTCAATAATTTGCCTATTTATAGGTTTAGGCATCTTTACATTGACCCTCTCAAAAAATCTGAGCCTTCAAATGCTTCTTTTGACACCTAATCTAACAAAATTCATATTACAAAAAAACAAAACTGACATATACTAAATTTAGGACTTAGAGACATACTAGGACTCTACAACCTATTTATTTCACTAAAAACTTTTAGATAATGTATTCATGATGAAACTTATTGAACATAACAACTTTGAATGAGGTGGAAATATCCATAACCAAATAATAAAACAACCAAACTAACATTAAGGGTCTGCTCCTCGGATTTTGGGGATGTGCTGTCATAGTTGATGATGTGTCCAGAATTGATGAGTTGGCAACGTAATCACCTTTTTTGCTGAGTGTTTTTGAACAAAAAAATATTCATTGATACTTTTTGACTAATCCACATGGTTGGCTTCTCTTCAATACACTTTCCAAACATCACAATACAACTAAAAAACCTTGCTGCAAAAAACAAAGTGCAATAGGAAGTTTCGTAGCGTAGTTTGGTAGCATGTTTATTTCAGTGATTCAACCTCCTTTTCTGCCTTATCTATTGATCAAGATATTTTTATCAGGTCACATGAGCTAAATAACATCAATTACCCTCCTTAGTTCTTCATAAAATTGTTTTTATAGGCAAAAAAACATCTTCAGAAATTTCGTAGCATTTTTAAGCCTTCAAGCCCGGAGCATGCTACGAAACTACCTGATTATGGAGAAAATTCAAAATTCTCCCTTTTTCTTCCAAATTTCACCTGTAGGTTTGAAAATTGATATAATGGAATATGATAAGATAGACTTGCCTCTTACCCTCTTCAAAAAGCATCAATTTCACCTTTAGCAAGTTAATTCACCAATAAAATGACTGTTTTTTCTGAAACAAAAGGGTTTAGAGATGAGCTCATATATCCCTATCCTTGATATTTGTTGCAAAAATGAAGGAGGTTTTTGTAGATCAGCATGATCTGAAGAAAAACCTCACTTTGGTTTTTTAAAACCATCTCTAGCTGTCCAGAATCTGCATTAGAAAAACATGTATAAAAGAGGAAAATTTTGGATTATGAAAATAGGTCCTAGAGACATCTTCGAAACTAAAAATTGGTAGCACCTATGAGAAAAGAGAAGGATGTTATTTTTACTTGTTTTGTTCTTGAAAATAACCTCTCCTAGTATTGCATAATTCATCTATTTTCATCCATAATATTCTCTTGAAATTGACTGCTCACATAGTCCAAAAACATAACAAATTCCTTGTTAGCTCCTATAGAAATTCAAGCAACCTGAATTGGTGAATTCTTTAGCAAAACTCGGTTCCTCCATGAATAGCTTAAGGTCCATGAGATCCTATATAACCACAGAGCCTCCTTTGTACACTTTATTATTCATGGACATATCTCTTTATAACCAAGCTAACTTCTTAAAAATGTGACACCTGTAAAAAAACAAATTGGACAACAATATTCTTGCCACAAAGCTAAAATTTTCAAGGGTGACACGTGACCAATACATGCAAAGGCTGAAGGGTTAATGATAGAGAGGAACTTGGGTGAAAAAAAATGAAATTCTAAAATGAGAGGGAAAATGACAAATGGAGGGATAAAAGTGTAATGATGACAAGCACTTATGATTTCACATGTTGGATAACTGTCATAACCTAATATGTGATCTCACCTTTCCCTGAAACCAATAGAAAATGAGAATTCATTGATTTTATTTTGGAAAATGACTGCTATGAAATTTTTAGGCAGTTTCATAGTGAAATCTACTATTCTGCCATTGTATTCACTACGAAACTGTGAAAAACTAGACAAGTGGCTCATTTCTTGATTTTAAGGCATGGGTGTGAAAACTAAATGATATAAAATGGATTTGGCTGAAATGAAATGACTCATAATGGTTTTTTTTGCATAGGATAAACATGATTTTATAAATTCTTCATCAAATGCATGACCCAACATGATATAACATGAAACCTATGGTGACCTTATCAAAACAAATTTTGAAAATTTTGAGTGTGATAACAGTGGCTCCAGTGGGGATGGTGTGCCCTTGTGGTATAGAAAAGAACTTATAGTTCCAGTGCCTCTCTCTTGAAAAATTGAATTTTTTTCTGAAATTGATGAAGACTTCGCCAAGCTCTTATGGCCTTCTCCTCAGGCTCAAGATTGATGATTACTACTGAAAAACAAAATCTATACATACTGAAAAGATGCTTAGTCTACTTGATCTTATTAACACACACTCCTACCTACCCTAACAACTGCAATATTCATGTTTGATTCAAGTGACATGAAACCTCCAATAAAGCCAGTCAATGAGCTAATCTGATACTTGAACCCCTTGATTGTTCTTGAACCAAAAGCAAACTGTATTATGAAATGATAAAGGTAAGACAGAATGGGTCTTTTTTTCACAGTGAAAAAACAATTGAAAAGTTAGACTATAGAACTCTTCCATGTAATAAATTATGGGATCAAAGAAGACATAATTTATTGATATCCCTTTTAAGCTCTCAATGAAAAATTGATCCTAGATATCCTTTTCATTTTCTTCATCAAATCTGAACCTTGATTCCAACTCTACAATATCAAGCTCATAACCATATTATTCTACTATCTGCAAGTCAGATGGTATAACAATTTCCTCCTTTTTTGGAGGAGTAATACCTTCCAATAACTGTTTAGGATCTAGGAAATCATATGATCCAATTTTAACATTGAATAGTTCAATTTCATTCTCTAATATTTCAGCAGCTAAACCAAGAAAAAAAAATTATTTTCAGGTGTGAGTCGTCTGGATTTCAAACAACGAAATACTATTGTGGATAAATGTTCACCTATATAAAATTTTGCTAACTCATCCCTTACACTTTGTAACATTTCATCATATAAAGGGTTTGCCACATACCCTGTCATCTTGGATCACCATGAATGTTCTGAAATATGGATTCTTCCTAGTGAAGTCGCTCTGAACTTTGAAGCTCGAGATCTTAAAAAATGGAGTCACTAGGTGTTTGGCTTCTGTTCACCATCAGAAGTCAAATCTGAACCTTGTCATTCTGCTCAGATAAAATTTACACCTTCATCCCCAGCAACAACACCAAAATGTTATCGCCAAATTGTGTCTTGTTGGGCTGCTTCAATGGTCAACTTGGAGTAACTATTTCAGACCACTTTTGACTGAGGATTAACCTCTTCAGCCTGAGAGGGCTCTCTCAACTCATCAAAGGATTTGCTCAATTAGGGCTTAAAATAGATGGCTAACTCTGTGAGTGTTTTAGTGTATGTGATTGCAGGTTGGAGAATGATTTTGACACAGCTACTACTGTAAATTTCCTTCATATCAGTAATAGAAAGACAATGATTATTTCCTACTTCACCTGAGATTCTTGATTTGTTTCAATGGCTTTATGTGTTTCCTTTATATCCTACTTACAATAGTCTTGATGTTAAATTACTCAGAATTCATGTAATACATGCTATGACTTCCTTTCAGCATTGAGTTACTGATTATTCTCATGTGTTAGTGTTGTTCTATCATTGAAATAGAAAAAGCCTTAGCTTCCATAAGTTGGAATGATTATCATTGATTTCCTTTTACTGACTCCATGGGCCCAATGGTAGTTGAATCTTCCTCATTTTTTACCTGCAATCAAATACACTAAAACACTCACAGAGTTAGCCATCTGTTTTAAGACCTAATTGAGCAAATCCTTTGATAAGTTGAGAGAGCCCTGTCAGGCTGAAGAGGCTAATCCTCAGTCAAAAGTGGTCTGAAATAGTTACTCCAAGTTGACCTTTGAAGCAGCCCAATAGGACACAATTTGGTGATAACAATACCTAACCAAAACAAGCCCTTATAAAGTATTTGCATAAACAATAAGATCATAATAGTTTTTACAACTTGAACTGAACTACTTTCCTTAGACTCGATATATCTATTTATATTCTTTTAGCGCACTGATACTATGGTCTCAAACCATGGTTTGAAGCCCATAGTTTACCCTTAAACCCATTTACATCAAAAATAGGGACTTTGACCCACCGCAAAGCCCCTTAACTCATTCACACAACATGCATATACAAAATTTACACAAAATTACATCAAAAAGTGTGCCCTAGGGGACCCCGCTCTAACATGCCCCCAACATAAACATGTGACTCATCCTGAGTCACTGAGGCATCTTCTCATTTAAATTATATTGGAGCGCGCTGAAAAAATATTTCAGAGGGACCACCATTTCCAAACTTTGTGTCGTAGCTCCCTACGCTTGCTGATCTAACTTCTCCATGGTGGGCCCTTCAATGGCCATCAATATGCTGCGTTGTGTTTGTTTAATTTCCTTGAAGGTTTTGTATAGTGTCTGTGAAATTTGGAGAGCCTCCTCAGCCTACGATCGCATACATGCTTCTAATAGCTTGTCTTTTTAGTGCAAGTCTTCAATCTCTGTCTGGATCATCCAGCCCTCCCGCAGACGAGCTAGGTTCTGTGTAAGAACTAGGGTGGCGCCACTGTCCGGATCTCTTCAAATTATTATTCCTTCTGATGCATATTGTGGTCCAGCTGCTAAACTATTGGATCATTATGTATGGATGTCCATATGCCCATAGCCTCATCCAAAATATTTTCACACTGTGTGACTGCAACAATGATACTGTTTGTGTCTTGTTTTACTTTGACTACTCATTGGGCATGAAATTCTGATGGAGTATCAGGCTACAACTTCGTTTACAGATCCCCGATTTGATGTTCGTATTCTTCTTTGGTGTTCTACACCTTAGCATGTGATACTTTCAGAGCTGCATCCAGTCCTTCCGATTTTTCTTCCAGGGTAGCTGTGGGCAGGACTGTTGGAACATCACGACAAACATGATGGATTTTTTCCTCTAACGTAGCGCGCTGGGCTTTATTTGCATGACACGCTACTTCGGTTATGCGGGTGTGCTTCCTACAGTATCCAATAAAGCTCATCATTGAGCACACTTCTCTGACATTCTTAGGGGGAGGGATTAAGCTTTCAGTGACTGTGCTCTATTCCCTAAGCTTCACAACTGTCAGTATTTTACAGTTCATGACTTATTGACTATTATGTAGAACTTGGCCAATCTTATAAAATACACTCTCAAAACTAAATGTAGGAATAAAACTCTCTATTAACGCATACCATTCAATATTGCCTCGACGCAACTCTGTCTCTAGATACCATTCAGTAGGTACCCTCCCCAACGTGTTAATCCTCTGCATCTCCTCCTGCTTCCTTCACCGGTCTTGTTGATGTCAATGTGCTTCCTTCTTCAAATTCTTTCCGCACTTCAATAAAAGTCTCCTTTGTGCGCTGAAGATTAAATCCTTCTTTGTTTTCAAGTGCTTTAAGGATCCATACATTAGTGGCTGGTTGCTTTCCCTTATCTTCATTGGTGGCTACACCGCTCCTAGTCACCACATTCACACTAGGATCTTCTTCACGGGTTTTTACTCGAACTATCTGAAGATTTTGTGTTGGAGTCTGCATCTTCTTCTCCTGCATTTTGGCAATCAATACAGGACAATCTTCTATTACATGTTCAAACTACCTACAATATCTCCATGACTATCACATCGGATTAGAACAGTCACATTCATAATGACTAGTATCTCCACAGTTATAGCAAATGACTTGTCCTCTTCCTCGATCATCTGATCCACCTCCTCGGCCTATTCCTCTGCCATAAAATCCTCCACACCTAGAGGGGGATGCTGGTGAAGTAGGCTCCGCTTGCATCCTATATATTTCAGTTTTATCTAACATCATATAATAAGTTCAAAAATGCTTCAATTCAGGTTGATACTTTCCGATCCTTTGGTAGGAATATATGTCATGTAATCCATCAATTTGACATATTTTTCACAATACAAGACTCTTCAATGGAATATGACTTCCAATGTTCAGATAATTTTTGAAGACATGAAATTGATCTTTATGGTGCCCAGAAGATTTACATTTTATACAAAAAACCTCTGCGCAAAATTCCTTTCCCTTGTCCTTACGCAGGATTTGAATCTCTAGCTACATGGCTTCCAGCTAATTCTGAATTTGTAGAGTCCCAAGCACCACAGGTGTTGGGGTAGCCTCCAGTTTCAAGCAACCTCCACAACCTCAACCTGTATGTAAATGTTTTGTTGACATAAGGGCTAGCGTAGATGCGAGAGAAACATAGAAATTAACCATTCTTTATGTTGAGTATCATCAATGAAAAATCCACCATCTCTGATGGTGTGCTCAGGTCTTTGGTCTGCCTCCCATACAGATTCATTAACCTCCTGATGAATCTCTTTCATTTCTGTCACCAGCTTTGCGCATGACTTGGGTTTTTTAAACTGCTCTTTTAGGTCTTATTTTATTTGGTCCAAGGTGGCAATAGGGTTTTCTTGAACATACCTGATGTACCAATATAATGCACGATCTTGGAAAGCAGTAGCCAGTTGTGATTTCTTAATATCATTATTATTAACCTGTTGATCCTGATAGACGGCCTCAGTCACAAACCAGAAGTGTTTAGTATCCTCATTTCCAATGGCTATGAAATTATGTAACTTCATTGACGTAGAAATATCTACTTCTGGGGGAGGTGGAGGTGGTTGTGGAGATGGAATGCATGGTGGAGTGGGTGTTATATGATTTGAGTGTAGAAGTGGGGTGGATGGAGTTGGAAACAGACTCAAGGGTTTCTGGTGTGATGAGATTTCTTCTTCAGAGTCACTAGAGATAGTAGTTTCTGGTTCACCTTCACTATCAGATCTAGGTTTTAGAGGGCTATAAATAATTTTTTCTGAATCTTCGCGGTAAAATTTTCCATGGCGCGTAGTCGGGCCTCTTCAAGGCATTCAAGAAATATGTTCACACAGACATCCCTATTCACATAATAGAATTTTTAGAAAAAATTTCAAAGAATGCAGGAACTTACCTCTAGGGCCTTTGAAAAACCTTCTTTCTGCTTCAAGATATGACACAAATTTATCAATGGAAAATTTAGTCACAAATCCTCCTAAGAGGCGATCGATCCAATGATCTACCACATGGGTGATCTTATTATCTAACTTCTCTACTTTCTGAATCAATTCAGGAGTCCACTCAGTGACTGCATCGTCCTTCACATAGATATTGAATTTAGCCAAGCACGAAAAGCACTCCTGTGAATCGTTTCCAAAGGAGCAAAAGAATATCTCATGAAATTTTGTATAGATATATTTCTATACCCACTTTTTGTCATATAACTTTGTACTTTGATTCTCCTAGAGTGTGAATTAAAGAATCTTTCTACTAGCCAATCTTACAATTCTTTTCGTGAAGGATGCCACAACATCAAATATCCCTCAAAATGATCTTGGTCATGGCAATTGAACCATTTGTTCGCTTTAGGGGTCCTGACCCAATTTCAGAGTTTATCGTGCAACCAACAAACCCTCCAACTACTTCCCTTTCGGCAATGACCTACTTGTGAAGATCAAAGTCTCCTGGAGCAGTATGGGGGGGGTGATGGAACTAATTTTTCGCACCCCGAGGAAGAAAATAATGAAGTGGCCCTAAGCAGATCGATGGTAGAATTATATCAATTATAAACATATGCGTACTTAACAGAATAAGACATAATCACATATCACTTCGGCATAGATAAAACATAAAAGAACCAAATCCAGATCTAAACAATGCGTAATCACTTAAGAAAATTTATCAGCCTTCAATATGCATAAATAACCATAATAGATATCATCACGCAATGATAATAAGAAACACAGAAAAAGTGTGATCTTAAACAGAACAGAAATAGTAGATAGATAACTCAAATCAATAACAAAATAAGTTCGCCAAAATATGCCTATTATATTAGCTTCAAGTCAATTCAACATATCAGACTTTTCCCTTACACATACCCTTCCACACAGACAACCAACATGAGCCTTTCTACCCAACCGAGACGAGCCCTTACAAAGTATTAAAAATGCATAAATAGTCAGATCATAATAGTCTATCCAACTTGAACTGAAATACTTTCCTTAGACTCGATCTATCTATTTATATTCTTTTAGTGCACTGATACTATGGTCTCAAACCATGGTTTGACGCCCACAATTTACCCTTAAACCAATTTACATGAAAAATAGGAACTTTGACCCGCCTCAAAACCCCTTCACTCATTTGCGTAACATGCATATACAAAATTTACACAAAATTGCATCAAAAAGTGTGCCCCAGGGGACCCCGCTCCAACAAGTGGCTCAATTCTTGGATTTGCGGGCATATAACTAAGAAATTGGGGCCCTAGTCGCAGTCTTGCTGTGTTGTGTCTGTGACTATAGCCTTTTGGCTGCAGGCTTGTTGTGTTGTGCCTGCGCTTATGGCTCAAAGTGGTCAGAAAGTCAGTCAAACCCAGGGGTAAGAGGGATGAATGGTTGGGATACCTCATGGGGACGTTTCTAATGTTGTGTAAGGCTTATTTGTCATGTTTCCATAGATTCCACTTCCTCAAGGTCATCTAAGAGGTTGAATATCATATTAGTAGCCTCTCGTCACATTTTTACCCCAAGTGGATGGTTACTTGGGTAGATGTGGGAGGAGGGTGTTACAGAAGAGCATGGTTCAACCTTGGACTGGATGGGAAGTGAGTTGATCATGCATTTATGTTGGTTGCATATGTGTTTAGTATGTTTGTGGTATATATGTTCTTGTTGCATCTGTGTTGTGTTTGCCATGGTGGCAGTGGTGTCGCCATGGAAGTGATGATGATGTTGTTGTCAACATGTTGTCATGAGTGTATGGCTAGTTATGTGTTGCTCATTCTTGTGTATTGTTCATGTACATTTTCTTAAATATTGTTACATATTGTACATGCATTGCTTTCTTATGTTGGGGTTACATATTGGTCATGCTTCAGTGTTATCTGTGTATGCTTGCTTATGTTATGTCATATGTTGAACATGAATTGGTCATCCATGATTGGTCATACATGTCTAGTGGGTTCATATGGTCAAGTTTGCATTGTTTTTATTGATTTTTTTGTGCATAATGTCATTGTACGCAATTAGGTCATCATGATTATATTCATATGTTATGATTCAAATGTGTTGGTTGAGATAGAGTAGGAGATGTAGATCATTAAAGTGAAGTTGCAACAATGGACTGTGGGGTAAGAGCAGATCATCATACAAGTGTGCATGTTTGGCATGCAGGTATGTGATTCATGGTTTTATAAGCATTAGGGTTACTATATGTTTTTCATTCTATTATTATTATGGTTACATGTATGATAAAATTTGGTTGGTCAATGTAGTCATATGCATTATGGTTATGTGTATGCCTCTCATTCTATTGATGTTATGATAGATGTTAGTTGACTAGTGTAATCATACGTACATGTTTTGGTTAGTCAGGGATGGTATTAACTTGATGAATATGTTATATGTTGTTGATGAATATGTTAACTTGTAGTTAGCTTGACGATTGTGTTACATGTTGTTACTAAGCATGTTATATGTTAGCTTATTTTTGTTATATGTTAGTTAACCTGATGATTAGGGTTATAACTTTAATATCTTGATGTTATATGGATCATGCTAAATTGGATTGGCCTAGGCAGATGGTTAGGGTTATGATAATCAGGTATGAGTCGAATTATTTGCGACATTGTGTTGTATTAATCTAGACTAAATGTGCCTATGTGATTGTTATGCATGAATGCCAATTTTTTATGAGTTTATGATGTTATCATGTTAACTAGTTACTGTTATGGATATTATGACCTTATTTGTGTTTGAGTTGACGTGTTGTGAATTTATGTCATGCTAATCTAGATTGATTGTGCAGACAAGATAGCCTTCCCTGAGATACATTGAGGTATGAGTTTTCTTATGTCGTATACTTGGTGCTTGACTATTTTGAGTGTTTGATTATGTCATCTAGTTGATCTATTTAGCATGGTATGTTTACAATTTTTTTGAATATCGCATGTATGAATGATCTTTTTTTAATTTGTTGTACTAACACGTATGTGTTGAGACAATTGATATGTACTTGAGTGTAAGTAGGTGATAGTTATAGCATTACATACTATGAACGATGGATGTGAGTTGATTGCGGATTATGACATAGTTGTTAGCATTGGTAAATTTTGATTTCAAATTGATAGATATGTCATCTTGATGTTGATACATATGGCTGACATGTGTGTGTTTACTTACAAGGCAACATGATTGGCACAACAAGGTAAGGTAACTAGCTTGTTGTTATGTTTATCTATGCACTAACAATTATGTGTTTATGGCAGTATGATGCAGGGGGTTACATGTCAAGAGACTATCATGAAATATTGAATAAGGCTCAGGTTGCGATTTCCTTTGGAAGTATTGGGAACCATGGTATTGAGTCATGTTGTTTGTGCTAGTATTGTGCTTTCAACATTTTTTATTTGTTTGCGCTTGATTTGTGGTCTTGATTGAGTCTAGTGCATGATCATGCCACTTTGTTTGGTGTCATATTGCTTTTGGTTTTTCATGGTCGTTCTCTTCTTTGTTCTCGTTCTTTCCTTTTATGGTTGGAGTGTCTTGGGAATTGGTTGGGGAGGAGGAAATTTAATGGAGCTTAGTGAAAGTTGTGTGGTACCCAATATATAATTTAAGACATGAATGAAGCTCGGTTCATGAGTAAGCACAATAGAAGGTAAGAATATGATAGTTCTTTGGACTAGTTGGGTCCATTGTGGTATATGGACGGTGGCAGTACAAGCATGAGAAAGGTAACAATAAAGGTAAAATAAATGGATTTGAGGTGTTATATGCCTTAGCTAAGTTGGGAACTATGGTTCTCAATGTGGTGCATGTTATGCACAAATAAGGAAGTTCTCTGGTAATTATGTTGTGATCATGATTATGATAATGTCTATATTTGTATATATGCATGTATGTATGTCTCTATTTGACGAGATAATGATTTATTTATGTTGATGTTTATATATATATATACATGTATGGGAGTATGTATGTTTTTGTCTGATAGGATCATGATTGTCTTATGCTAATTATTATATATATGTATGTATCTATGTCACTATATGACAAACTTTTCAAGGATCATTCTCGTGGAGGAATGATTTCTTATGCAGGTGAATGGAATGAAGAGGTTCATGGTCTTATGAGGAATTAAGTGGGAAGAATAACCCTGGAAAATCTACCAGGTCAATATCATGTCATTACGAATTGATATCATGTGATTATACTATGTCTATGATTATGTTATAGACAGACTATGTTGAGGGATACATCAGTGGAGTGAAAGCAGTATGCTTTGCGGCATGCTAGGATTAGCATGGATAGTGGAAAGACACTAAAAGCAAGGTTTCCTTATGGAGTCAGTGTTTGGTCTATGTATGTGTAGTACTATTGTTGTGTATATGATGTGTATGTTGTATATTCTGTGATTGTACCTATGGTGATGTGTACATGTAACATATGTAGTATTATGTACATACGATGTTGTATTCCTGTTGTATATATGGTGTTGTGTGTATATTGCATATGCATTTCTGGGTATATATGGTGCTATGTATATGTTAGATATGTGTTGTTGTGTACCTACCGTATTGTGCACATGTTGGACATACGGTTTTGTGTGCATATGGTGTTGTGCGCATGTTGGATATGCGGTGTTGTGTACATATGGTGCTATGTACATGTTGTATATGCAATGATATGTATATATGGTAGTGTGTGTGTGTGTTGTACATATGGTGTTGTGTACATGATTGTACATGTGGTGTTGTGTACATGTTTTACATGTGGTGTTGTGTGAAGGTGGTTCCATGTACATGTCATGCATGTGGTGTTATGTACATGTGGTGTTGTGTACATGTCATGCATGTGGTAATGTGTACATGTGGTATTGTGTACACATTGTACAGGTGGTGCGGTGTACATTTGGTGTGGTGTACATGCTATGCAGGTGGTGTCATGTACATGTGATGTTGTGCACACATTGTGCAGGTAGTGTTTTGTACAGGTGGTACTATGTATATTTTGTGCATATGGTACTATTATACATGTGGTATTGTGTGCATGTCATACATGTTGTGGTGTACACATGTGGTACATGTTGTTTCGTGTACATATGGTATTGTGAATGTGCATCGTGTAGTCATGGTATCGCGACTTGTGTATTCGTTGTGTTGTATCTGTGTACGTATATGTATTGTGTTGTGTTATACACCGGGTGTTGGTGTATGTATTTGTGTTATACACCAGGTGTAGGTGTTTGTATTTTGTTGTACATCAGGTGCAGGTGTAATTTTTTTATTGTACACCAGGTGTATATGTTGTATGTTGGTGTATACATATGTATTATGTGGCGTTGTGTGCCATGCATAAATGTATGTGTTATGATGTACACTGTGTGTATGTGTATGTGATTGAAGAAGCAGAAATGGGTGCTTGCCGGGTGTGGCAACCGATCTAGTGTGTGTACAAAAGAATGAAGGCAGAAATAAGGACTGATGAAGGATAAGTATCAATATTTTATTTTAGTTTTATTGTGCATGTGATCTATGATTTTGATTTATGATGATTACATGAGATTTATGATTATGGCTTATGGTGATCGCATGTGATTCATGATTCTAACACATGATGGTTGTGTTTTGAGCTAACCAGATGTGATATGTTTATACATGATGATTTGATCAAATAGGTATTTTGACTTGTTGTGACAAGAAGTGAACATGATTGCAAGTGTACCCTGTTTACAAGCTACCAATGAGGTATGATGTGAATTTATTTCAATTTATTTTGAATCTAATGGTAGGTATGTGCTTGGTACATGAAAGCATACAATGCCTTTTTGGGTGGTTGAAACCGACTGTGAGAACTGGTAGCATCAACAAAAGGAATTGGAACATGTGTCAGTATGCTAGTAAAGAACTCCAGGAGCAGGGCCATTGTGGGACACTGGTACCCAATAATGTCCATTGATTTCCATGAGAATGCTATGATAGGTATGATGGCTTTTAGGTAGGGATATGCATTGGTTTTTGTATCTTTTGATGCGAGGAAGCCTTGCCAAGGAATGTATTTCCTGATATGGGGATTCTAACAGAACTTGGAAGGTGTGTGACTGCATGGAAGGGGTGACCATATTTCCCTAGTGACTGTGTAGTACAAAAGGGAAGGTCGGGGATTTTTTTTTGTCATTAGCATTTCCATATGGAATCATATGCACATTGGGAGTGCACCCTGGAACAATGAGTCTATAATTTTTCACTGAGAGGACAAGTGGTGCAAGATTGTAGAGCTAGTCATTGGATGTAGCTTTGACTATGACAGTAGATTCTGGAATTCCTGGGAAGGAAGTGAATCTTGGTATTACTTTGATGGTGGAGGTGTGAGCCTCTGGATTCACTTGTTGCTGATATAGGCATCATACTTCTATTTTCTGGTTGAGAAAATGTTATATGTGCATAATATTGAAATACCGTAATGAGTTGTGTTATAAAGCTCCAGTACATGGTATGATTGTCATGGTGATTTTTGCTTTTAAGTGACCTATTCATTGTAAACACTGCAACGAGTTGTGTTATAAAGCTCCATAGGAAATATGTTTTGCTTTCAACAGTCTTGTTGGTTGTAGGTGTCATTGAACACTGAGGACAATGTCGACCCAAGGGGCAGGGTTCTATAACAACCCTAGTGAAAAATCCATGTAATAAAGTTAAAATAATAACAACAGTTGATGGGACACATATTCCAAGTTGAATGGTTGGAAAAACATCCTAACGGGTGTTCATTTAGGTTATTATGGCTAAAGGAAATTGGCAATGGAAAAGTATTTGGAAAGGAAAGAGGCATTATTGGCATTTTATTTATGAAAATAATGGAAATTAGGAGAAAAGGGAGATGAAAGGTCCTAGGTTGCATGTGAGGAGTAAAATGAAGGAAAATAACGGAAAATGAAGAAAAAGGAGGCATCATCAATAAAAAGGCTTCGAAGGATCAGTTGGTAAGATTTTATTGAGATTTTTTCCAACACTTATGGCTCTCATTCTATTCTCTCTCTCTCCTTCATACTCTTGGACACTTAGATTTTTCTTGGAGCATTTTGGCATTGGAGTAAGAAAGGAAAGAAAGCAAGAAGAAGGAGGAAGCAAGAAAGGAGGAGCAGGAATCAAGAAGCTACAACACGATTCTTGGCAGGTATCAATTTGCATGTGTGTTTTCCTTGCTAGATCTAGCATGCATGGTATTGCGTGTGTTTCCTTTCTTTCATGGCTTGGGTTTTTCTAGGAGTGACATTGTTTTTAAACCTAGCCTTTTCCATTTATGTATAACTTTGATGAGATGGGTTTTGTCATACTTCAGTTGAGCTGGATTTTCTGGATGGATTTGAAGTTGAGTGGGGTGGATCTCCAAAATGACAAACACATGGTCTAGTGGTCCATGAACTGGATTGTGGATCACGATAAAGCTACTGGCCTAGTAACCCCTGAAATAGACTGTGGGTTGTGGTAAAGCCATATTGTGTGCCTCAGTGGGCCGCAGAATCCTTGCTGGTGAATGGCGGGATATACGGTAAAGCCAAGAGTTTGATTTCTCCCTGTTGGGCATAGTAGTCCCAGATGGGATGTGCAGTAAAGCTTAGAGAGTGGGTCTCGGTGTAGGGCCTAGTGATCCCCAGATCATAATGTGTATTACTGTAAAGATGAGATATTAGGAGGCACTCAAATTCCTCACGGTGTAGGCAGAGAATCTCTGTAACATTCATGATTTTTTGGTTCCTTTTGGTTGGTTATGAGTCCCACATTCATGCTTGGAATATGGCACCGGGGTGATTGGCTGAAGATAGGTTTTTCTCTGCCAATCTATGGTTGGTTGGAACGTGGTAGTCACATACTTGGTTGGTTTCTATATTCATTAATGATAAATTCATTCCTTTGGTATTTGATGTATAATTTTACTGGTTATTATGTGGATTCTATTGTTTTTGTATCTATTGTATTTCTGGTGTTATTATGTTGGTTCTAATCATGTAATTTATAAGTGATGATGTATGGATCTATCCATGTTTTTACTTGTAAATGAAAGCACACTGTATCTATGGTCAAATAGATTATATTTCAGCTAATTATGGAAGGGAGAAATTCTTCTTAGATATTCTCAGATAAGTATGAGACCCCTATGCTTAAATCTGTTGTTTAAACCTGTAGATTCAATGTTTGTGATATGTTTGATGAAATTCCTGTCATGGCTAGGAGGGGTCCATATGAGCTCTTATTGATGTGATTTCATCTGTATCATTTTTCAAATTTTATTTATCAACCTCTAAGTTTTCATGATATTTTGGGAAGTGACCTAGGATCTGGGCCTAAAAAGGTGGCTCAAATCCCAAAGTCGCAAGAAAAAAATTGAGCAATTAGGGCAATGGTTGCCGACTTGTTGTGTTGTGCTTGTGGATATGTCCTCTTGGCTACTACCTTGTTGTGTTGTGTCTGGGGCTATGGCTCAAAGTGGTTAGTAAGTCAGTCTAACCCATGGGTAAGAGGCCTGAATGGTTGGTATACCTCCTGGGAATGTTGTTGATGTTTTGTAAGGTTTTTTTTTCATGTTTCCATCGGTTACACTTCCTCAAAGTAATACAGGAGGTTTGATCTCATATTAGTAGCCTCTCGTTGCACGTTTACCTTGATTGGCCGGTTACTTGGATAGATGTGGGAGGAGAGTGTTACAAAAAATCAAATTAAAAAGTGTGTTGGAGCATTAAAGAAAAGAATGTTAACATGATTTATGAATTTTAAGGAGAATTAAACCAAAACAAAAACAAAAATGGAAGTGAAGGAACTTTTTTTATCATTCCTTAAAACTCAATATGTCAAACATCTAATAGCACAAAAAATAAAAGGCACTAATTAGATGCCTTGTGAACTAGTGTTGGAATACTAAGAGAGGTTTATATATCTTCTTAGCCATATCCCATATCTAGTCAACATTGACTTTCTCATAGAATGGTTCATAGCATGCCTTATATAAAATATAAGGGATACTCTTTGAATACATGAAATAAAAGATTTCCAAGATGCACCGAAGAAAGAATAACATATGGAATCATATGAATATTTTTCTATCCCATCATCATTTGATATAAAAGTTAAATAAAAGCTTGAGATGCTAAAAAAATGACTCATAGACTTGACCCTTTAATGAAGTTTCCTATGGTGTACAATATCTACAAATGAAGGTCACTCTAATTAATACCTTTTCAAATATACAATTGATTAATAGAGACCCAAATGTCAACATGAGTAAAATTTGTATATTTATAATGATTCAAGTGGATATTGGTGGCCACCCTCCTATTCCACTTGGGGCCCCACCATTTTTTCTTTCAGTATTTCATTTTCCTTAATTATAGCACATTTTACTATTTTTAGCCAGTTTTTGGGTCCTGAAATTCCGGAGCCATTTGAGGCCCTAAACGACGTTTTTTGGGAAAAATGGGAATTACAAGGGTCAGAAATCAATGTTTCTCACTCAAAAGTTGTATTCCTCATATATATCTTTCTAACGAAGTATTGAGCATGTCAAACAAAGATCGTATGCCAAATTTACGTCCCGAGGAAGTTGGGGTACCAACTCACCCAAACAACGCCCATAATTTTGGTGCTTCATCTCCTAGAGTTAGGTTTTTGGATGTTTAGAGATTTCCATTATTTCTAAATAATAAATAGGCCCTTGAGCCTCATTGTAACATAGTTGAGAGGCCTGTATCCACCACATCTCTTCTTAGAGATAAGCTGCCAGCGCCCTAGCTAGTTTATTTCCCTTTTGTCTATAAACAAATTTTATTTCTTTGATATTAATGAAGTGAAGTGTTATTTCCGCTGCATTTTTGTATTTATGGTTATATGTGTATTATTTTGTGTTCCTACATAAATCCGGATTAGTGGTATCAGAGTAGTCTGCTCCTTCTCGATCTCTCTTTGCATGTCCCCAACAAGGTCGCGGTATAAGGAGTTAGGGCTCGATCTGGTTGAACCTTTGCAAGATCAGCCTCGCAAAACTTGACGACCCCCCATGGGACGAAAAGAAAGATGAGGGAGCGGGAGATCCTATCAAAATATTGCTCGAGGGGGCCCTCAGAACACAAAGGAATGCAATGATGGATAACTTTTCCCAAATCCTTCAACGACTACCCACCGACGGTGCATCTGCATCTAGCAGCCACTCTGGAGTCACAACTCCTTTTAAGGTACAAGTAAAATTTGGAATTCCAATATTTGAGGGAAAAATAGATACATATTCCATAGATATATGGTTGAAACTATTAGAATAATATTTCTCAGTTCATGACTTTTCTGACCAGGAAAGGATTATTTTTTCACTCCTTAAAGCTACCCCCCATGTCAAGGACTAGTGGGAAACCTACTGTGAGAAAAAGGACGAGGGGGAACCCTCTTTGTTTTAGGCTGTACCCACTTGGAATTCTTTCTATGATGCCATCAAGGGACAATATTATCTCGTGGGGGCTATGAGGACAAGTACATACAATGGACTACACTGCGGCAACAAAGGGATCAATATTTGCATGATCTGACGAATTTGTTCCATACCCTGCGCACAAAGTTGGGTATCAAATATTCTGAGAAACATTTGGTGCTAAAATAACATATTTGTATACACATATACATTTAGTAGGAAAGGAGTTCCTCAAAATCTACTTGCTTAGTACGACATACCGATATGCTGCCAAGATTGAGAAGAAATTCAAACAGAAGTAGCGAGACTTTGGATCTATGAATCAAAAGCAAGGGAAAGGTGCCCCCAAACTGTAGAAAAAAGGACAAAGCCAAGGCATGATAGCCAAAGATAACCAACTGAAGCCACAAGCAAAGAACAAAACCGCGAAGCCAAAGAAGGACACGAGAAAGTGGTGTGAGTTCCATAAGAGCTCCACTCACAACACAAGTGAGTGTCGGGCCAAGCAGTCATTGGTGGTCGTGATGAGGGCTTCTGAATAAGATGGATGCTTTGACTCTAAATTAGAACCTGACAAGGGGAATTACAAAGGGAAGCATATTATTGATGCAGAGCCCAACACCACCGTTGCCACTGCAAAGATCCAAAAGGAGGAACCGGAAGATCCAGAGGAGGAGGAGCATCTCTTACACTCCCAGATGTGGGTAAAGGTTTCCCTGCTACAATTCATTGTTGACAGTGGGAGCCAAAAGAACTTCATTTTAGCAGAGGTCATGAAGCAGTTGGGCTTGCTGAACTTAGAACACCCACAGCTGTACACCATCAGGTGGCTTCACCAAGGATTGGATCTCTGCACCAGCCATCAGTGTCGCCTTCCCTACAACATGAAGCCCTTCATGGATGAGGTGTTATGACGTTGCTCCTCTTTATGTTTGTGATGTATTATTAGGCCAACCATACTTGTGGAAGTGACATGCTATGTATGAGTCCCAGCCTCGAGCTGTTATTTTTACTTTGGACAATAAGTTGTGCAGGATACCAGAGGTACCACCACTTGCAACTATCTCTTTGGTTACTTCAAAACAATGCAGTAAGCTCATTTCCAAAACCAGGAAAATTGTTTTCTTAATGATCCACCCCCAAGGAAAGAATAATATTGTGGCCATGATCTCCATACAAGCCTCCTCAACACGGAAACAACAAATGGACAAGGTCGTGGAGGAGTACAGGGACATCTTCACCTCACCCATAGGGGTGCCTCTGCACTTTTAGGTCAAGCACCCTATCGATCTGACCCTGGGTGTGTGCTGCCCAATGGACCGATCTATCAATGCTCTGTTCTGGAGAACGATGAAATTAAGAGGTGGATTCAGGAGCTACTGCAGAAAGGTCACATCCAACTGAGTTCATCGCCTTGTGGAAGCCCAATTGTGTTGATGCAGAATAAGGATGGGACTTGGAGACTCTGTATTGACTATCGGGCACTGAACAAGATCATTTTCTGGAATAGGTACTTCAGCCCATGGATTGATGACCTTCCAAATCAACTCAAAGGGGAAAAATGTTTTAGCAAGATGGACTTGAAGTCTGGGTATCACCAGGTACCAATCGAATCCTCCGATGTGTGGAAGACTACCTTCAAATCCAAGGACGACCTTTTCAAATGGTTGGTTATGCCTTTCGGGTTGATGAATGCTCCCACAATATTCATGAGGTTGATGACAACATCTTGCAGCCATTCACAACATCATTTGTATTAGTGTACTTGGATGACATCCTGATCTTCAGCTAGACTTGGGAAGAGCACCTCCACCACATCCAACAGGTCCTCCAAACACTATGGCAACACAAGTTGTGTGTCAATTTGAAGAAGTGAAATTTTGGCATGACCCAGGTTCAATATCTGGGATACATTATTGATGAACGGGGAGTGCATATGGATCCAACCAAGATCCAAGTAATTCGAGATTGGTTAGCCCTAACCACTCTAACAAAGCTTCACAACTTTCTGGGTGTTGCTAATTTCTACTGTAGGTTTGTGTTGGGATTCTCTCATATCACTTGCCCCTTGAGTCAAGTCAGCAAGGGAGGAGCGAAAGAAAAATTATTTTGGTTGGAATATCAACATAAGGTGCTTGTAGAATTGAAACATCGCCTCTACTCTGCCCCAGTGCTCACATTTCCAAAATTGCAACAACCATTTTAGATCGAGACATATGCCTCTGAATATGCTATTGGGGTAGTTCGTACTCAACATGGGCAGCCAGTGGCATATCATAGTGAGACATGTCTGACACAATCCTCAGGTATCCCAATTATGACAAAGAAATTTATGCCATTGTGCAGGCTTGTCGCCAACAGAAGAATTGCATTTTGGGGAAGGAAATGGTCATCCACACAGACCACTGACCTTTGCAATTCATACAGACACAAGGGAACTTGTAAAACAATTTCCATCAGAAGTGATCCACATATTTGCAACATTTTAATTTGAACATCAAGTATAAGAAGGACAACACCAATAATGTTTCATATTTCCTCAGCCTACCACCGATCGTGGTGCTAACCATTGTTCTTAACTCTTGTGGGCACGATACTTCTGATTGGCCACTTATCTACAAGAGTGATTCAGAATTTGACTACACATTCAAGACACTCTTGGAGGGTACACAATTTCCAAATTTTCGCCTCCAAGATGAACAGATATGTCACCTGGGACACCTTTGTGTTCCTTCAAGCGAGCATGCCAAGATGATTTTGGAAGCACACTACAGTTGAGTCGCTGGGCATTTCAGGGTTGAGAAAATAGTAGCAGTATTGTAGAAGTATTTCTATTGGCCGAACCTTCGACAAGATTTTGGGAAGTACATCAGATCTTGCACTACTTGTGCTATTTCCAAACTGACCATCAAGAA
Source organism: Pinus albicaulis (assembly GCA_034641835.2). Taxonomy (NCBI): domain Eukaryota; kingdom Viridiplantae; phylum Streptophyta; class Pinopsida; order Pinales; family Pinaceae; genus Pinus; species Pinus albicaulis. The sequence goes on along the minus strand of CM076575.1, from coordinate 1,264,855,499 downwards.
GCAAGGCCTCTATACTCTTCTACCTACCCCTAATCGACCTTGGGAATCCATCTCCATGGATTACATGTTGGCCCTTCCTTCTACTAAGTCACTGCTAAACTCTTCTTTGAACAAGTGTGGGTGCACTTTTGGATCCCACAGTCTATCATCTCAGATCGAGACAGTAGGTTCCTCAACACATTTTTGTCCAGCCTCTGATCAATGCTAGACACCAAGCTCACCAATTCCACAACTTTCCATCCCCAAACTGATGGACAGACATTTGTCATTAACAAGATGATTGTACACATTCTGCGCATGTATAATTCAGAGAATTCACACACATGGGATGAGATCCTTCCCTATGTACAACACATTTATAACTGATCTCTTCAAATCTCAACCAGCCACAGCCCCTTTAAGGTGGGCCTATGGTTCCATCCACTATGTCCCATTGACGTAGCCATTCCATTTGTGGCTACTCATGCCGATTTGGCTCATGTCGAGTCTAAGGCTGACAAAGAGAAAAAAATCAGTGAGCACATTCATCACATCTTCCAATAGGTTCATGACATATTGGACAGATACAATGCTATTTACAAGCAACGAAATGATCAACATCAGGTGCCACACAACTTCCAGGTGGGCAACAAAGTGTGGCTACATTTGCAGAAGGATCACCTCAATGGACCCCACCTCAAGCTTCTCCTGCTCTGATATGGGCCGTACACGATCACCAAGGCTATAGGAAACAATGCCTTTGAGCTCAGTACGTATTCCACCATTCCTTGGTCTGCACCCAATATTCAATGTGGACTGCCTTCATCCCTAAATCCCACCTCTACTGGACACCTCCAACATTTCAGAACAACTCACACCAACGGAGTTAAACCTAGACTGCATGGAACAGACCACCAGAGATTGTATCATGGACATGTAAATTAGGAACACTCACCAACATAAGACCCAACTATATCAGGTTTTCAAATCTGGCCAAATCCTGCACTAAGGCAAGTGGCTTACTAGAGACCAAGTTCAGCGGAAGTTTCCTCATCTCATGGAGGAACTCAACGCAATGGGGACCATTGCTTCCTAAGGGGGGAGGAATGATCCAGGTGTATATTTGTGGCCACCCACCTATTCCACTTGGGGCCCCACCATTGTTTTTTTTCAGTTTTTCAGTTTCCTTAATTATAGCACAATTTATTATTTTTAGCATTTTTTCGGGTCATGAACTTCTGGAGCCATTTTGAGGCCCTAAACGACATTTTTTGGGTGGGTTTTAGACTTAATTTTCTCACTCAAAAGTTGTAGTCCTCATATATATCTTTCTAACGAGGTATTGAGTGCGTCAAACAGAGATCGTATGCCAAAGTTACGTCCCCTGGAAGTTGGTGTACCATCTTACCCAAACAAGGCCCGTAGTTTTTGTGCTTCATCTCCTAGGGTTAGGTTTTTGGATGTTTATGGTTTTTCATTGTTTCTCAATAATAAATATTCCCTCGAGCCTCATTGTAACACAGTTGAGAGGCCTGTAGCCACCACATCTCTTCTTAGAGATAAGCTACCAATGCCCTAGCTAGTTTATTTCCATTCTGTTTGTAAACAAATTTTAGTTCTTTGATATTAATGAAATGAAATGTTATTTCCACTGCATTTTTGTATTTATGGTTATATGTGTATTCTGTTGTGTTCCTGCATAAATTTGCATCATCTAATGCCCAAATATTACGAGTCACCCAACAAAATATTGTCCACATAATTTAAACAATGCAAAGACAAAGTTGTGTGATAAACAAATTATAAGGGTATATTAATAATGTATGCTTGTGAATGGATATGAGTTGTTAAATAAGTTATATTATGCTTGGAATATGCCAGATTTAGCATATAACATGTCAAATTTAGGATTTTATTGAGGATGGGTATAATTTAAGATCAAAATTAGGGGGGAATTCCACTTTAACTCCTAAAACCTAGGGAAACTAAGTGAATCATATAAACTATGTGTGTATTTGGAGAACTCCAAACAAGTTTTAGAGGGTAAGTTTGTTCAAGAAATTTTATTATTGCAAGTAATAATGAGAATAAGTAAGTCACCTTTAAATAATTTTAATGAAACCTTGAATGAATATTCCACGTGATCAACAGTGTGGACACTAGAATTAGATATAATAGGATAATACTAATAAATATTTTTACAAGGTTTCATACCATGAAATTTTTTATGGGACGTTGTTTATTAAGTCTCAATTCTTAAATCTTTACTAAGCCACGTCTGCTTGACCGTTGTGTCGTCTGGTTCACCCGTCGCATAACTCGTCTATTACAAAGATGATGGTGATGATAATGACGATGAAAAATATGACAATGAAGGGTAATAATTTTTCTCAAATGGAAGGGTAAGGATTTTTCTCATCCTCTAGACTATGAAGGAAATTATAAGCCCACAAGTGGAAAATAGTAATAAATAATTTCATCTCCTTGACATTTATATATATTATAATTTTGTCATTTGATTTTAAAATTCTTTCTTTTAGTCGTATTTGATTCTCAAAACCCTCCCATATCATTAATGCATGCATCTACCATAACCATTTCAAATTCTAGTGCATACAAGCACAAATTGAAGAAAAAAAATCAACGTTGGCCCCATTCTCAATTCATGGGCATTCATGCATGTATGGGTCGACATTACTTATTTTGTGCAAGGACCCCTTGCCAAGTCAAGAAAACCCACCAACTTATTGCACAAGAAACCCTACCAGGCGGGCACCATGGCGTGCCCAACACACAACAGCCCCATGGGCGCCGACATGCACTGCCTTCATGTGTTTGCGCTCGGGGTGTTGGTGTTCTCGTTTTTTTCCAAACTAGTGAACACAAATTATTATCTCATCAATGAAAATAAAATATTATCATTTTATAATATCATGCTACATAATTAATGAATTATAAATCGACTTTTAACACCTAAACATTAATTTAGCTAATTTCTAAAAATAATTATGAGAGCCCTTTGTGGGAACTCTATTCATGGGAAGGCATGGGCCAACATTACTTCTTTTGTGTGGTCACCCATTTCCAAGTTGGTTCGACCCACCAACTCGTCGCATGGGTGCCCCTACGGGGTGGGTGTCCTCATCGTGTTCCTAGCACATGATGCCCCCATGGGTGCCCAAGCACACTGTCTTGTGAAAACTCTTAGGGAATAAGTGTTTGCCCTACTTTTCAAATCAGTGAGAACAAATCACAAGCTCATCAATGACAACAAAATATTATCATTTTTTATTTCCATGCTGCATGATCAATCAATTATAAACCTAATTTAACACCCAAGCATTGATTTAGTCAATTTTCTAAAAATCATTATGAGACGCCATTGTGGGAACTCTATTCATGGGTATTCATGGGCCGAAATTACTTATTTTCTGTGAGTGACCCTTACCAAGTTGGGCTGACCCACCAACTCGTCACTAGCATGCCTAGAACGCGACACCCCCATGGTCACCCGTGCACTCCGCCTTCATGTGGGTGAACCCAGGGTGCGAGCATTCACCCTGCTATGCAAACCAGTGAAAAAAAATCATTATTTCATCAATGACAACAATATATTATCATCAATGTTAGTACACCCATGCTGCATAATCAATCAATTATAAACCAAATTTTAAACCTAAACATTAATTTAGTCAATTTTCTAAAAATCATTATGAGACGCCTTGGTGGGAACTCAGCTCATGGGAATTCATGGTCCAATCTTAATTCGCACAGCTGCTCAACCTTTGTGTCGCCTAGTTCATCTGTCGCCCAATTCGCCTGGTATGTCTACTTAACAAACCAAAGTCAAAATTGGAAATGATGGTATAAACATAAATGAGCTTCTCTTCATTTCAAGAATAATATATTCTCTATGTAACAAGGCCAAACATGTGAAGGCAGAATCTCATATGGCCCCTCCCCCCCGCCCCCCACATTACTCTCAATTCCTCGATACCCAAACTATCTACTATAGTTTATTTGAAAGAAACACAATAACATTCAAACATAAAAACTAGGAAAATAAAAAATTAAGGTGAATGAAAGAGAGAAAATCAACTGAAAGCATATATATACATACCTCTTACTTTTCAACATTTTGATATAATTAATCTTCTTCCCCATCCAAATCATCATCTATATTATAAAGTTCAGAATTCATGTACAAAGGATTCACCATATCAACATCACCATCATCATCTATATCATCATCTGGAACATGATCTTCTACATTTGGTTCAACTTGATCTTCAAGTTCTTTATCCGACACAACATCAATATCATAATGTTCATCCAAATTACCATTGTCTCTATTAGCATATATTCCTTGAACTACTTTGACATCTTTGTTTTACACTACATGATCCCCATGATCCTCTACATAATCATATTCTTTAATTTCATCTTCTTCCACTTTATGGTCCTTCCAATGGGACCATATCTAACAAAATATGACCAACCCGCTTTACCTGAAATGCTTAAATAAAATACCTGTTCACATTGGCTTGGAAGAACATATCGCTCTGACCCTGGTTCAATATTCCTTGTATAAACCATGGTAAATTTGTTATCATGCTCAATAATAGTTCTATTAGGGGCACACTCATGGATTCGTAGCCTAAACCATTTGACATCGAACACAACTATTTTGAAAGATTCAAAGTCACACTCAGTTATATTATGAATATACCCATAGTATAAATTTTCAAAGAGTTTTGGATGTCTGTCACCTCTAGAGGAAACATTGATAACTTGAAATACTATAGTTATCCCACTATTGTAAGTTTTCAACTTTTCATCCAACCTTTTGATGTGAAATTTGTGGCCATTGCACCGGATTTTGTTGTGGTGTTTCGACTGCAATACGTCAAACATATAAAAATGGATTGTCAATTTATAAGCATTCATATTTATAATTGAAAAAATTGAAAATTAAGAAGAAAACATGACATATGCATCAATATAATTGTAAAAAACTTAGTATGGGGGAATATGATTTCCAAATAATATTTTAAACAATATGCTAAATCAATTTCCATCTGTGTAAGATTCGTATCTCCACTATATTGAGCTTATTTGACCAATGTAGACACACCATACCATGATAGGCTAATATTTTTTTCATTATTCAATCCATACCTTCATCCAATATTTATTGTTCTAAATGTATAACTTTATTGCATCCCACTCTCGATCAACCATATTGAAATAAAATAATTCACATATATATAATTAGTTACCATGCTATACCTTTATAATAATGGATTATGTAGGAAATCTAAAAATTAAATAAGTACGATATACATAAAAACAAAAAGGTCAAATGTGTTATAAATATCCACTATCTACTTACATCTCACTTTTTTCGTTCTACCTTTCCTCAATAGGTGATCCCCTTCAAAATCGTCCACGGATTTGATATCCCAAATGCAATCCAATACATTAATACTTTTTCCTATTTCATCATTGTATTGATGAATATAAACCATGGTTTGATATACCATATATCCCTATACCATAGAACCCTCAACACGTGCTCTTTTTTTGATGAAATCCTTAAGTGATTTCCAGTGCCTCTCAATCATCCACATTGATGTTGAGTGTACATGTCCACACTTTTCGATCTCCTCGACTTAGTGTATAAGCTAGTGTTCTTCTGCATTGAAAAATGCTAGAGGTACATACTTTTTCATTTCAAACATTAGACAAGGAATTTATTTTATCAATAGTTTATATCTTCTTTATCAATTTATTTAAAGGACAACCATCTACATATGAAGCAAGAAAATCACAGGTTTCAACAAAAAAAGTATAATATAGTACATGATAACAAGGAACACACATGCGGTCAAAAGTATGTGACACAACAACTTATTGAACAAATTATACTTTGCACATAAATCTCCACTTACCTCATGTATTTTCCAAGGTCAATATAACTTGTTTGAATTTTTTGTCAAGGTTTTGTGGGAGAGATAAAGGTAGAACAATCTGTAACAAAAATAATGATCGATCATTATTTTTTCCCAAATTAGTAGAAAAAAAACACTAATTAATAAGATGTTTCACCAATGTATAAAATATATATACACCGGAATAATTACCTTAATGAATGTATTCCAATCATGAGTTTTTACCCCACCTAATTCGTCTTTCTTTGTTAGGATATTCTTTATGTTTGAAGCAAATCCAATTGGAAATTTAATTTTTTCAATAACCTCTTTAACATGCTTGCTCTGCTACTCTGTCAATAACCATGGAAGGGTGCTTATATTTTGGACATCTCGATCACTATTTTAATGAGTCACACTATTAAATGCATGGTCGACCTTCTTAATTTCATTAAATATCTTGAATTATTTTTTCTTTGTATCTCCTTCCATATAAGATTCACCATAAGGTCTCTGTTACATTCTTCTCGATGTGCATTGTATAAAAAAATGAACAATTTATAGGTTTTCATAGGTTTAAGTGTCCTATTATTAATGCCTTGACGACCTACAATGTGAATCATAGTTAAATATATTATAACAAAAATATAACCAATCAAGTATTAGAGTGAAGAAAATTCCATAAAAAGATTAAATACTCCAAACATATCATGTATATTGATACATAGACAATTTGATTCATACCTTGAGAGACTCTATTTTATTTGCAACTTCCATGCACGAGGTGTCAATCTCCATGGTTTTAATCCAGTTTATTATTTCCCGTTGAAAACATGTTTTTTGGTACTTCAGTACCTATGGTTCTTAGAAAGGAAGTGCCTATACTCATCAAACACCTCCTTTCTTAAGCTTCGTGAATAGTGACATTTCATCTTAGGACCAAAAAATGGACAAGAAAAGTTACCCTTTGTTTGAATACCTGCAAGAAATTGAATAATTTTTATATCAATTATTTTAAGTATGTACAATGACGATCAAAATTTTTAAAAAACATACTTGAAATGAAATTCATAAAATTAAACACTATTAAAGTGTAGGGTAACATTATAACATATCAAAAAAATGTGTTAGCCCTAGGACATTGTGAATTTTCCATACAAGCATTGCGTTAGTGTCCAATATTCAGTTGTCAAAATGTACTCTTTCAAATTTGTTTAGTAGTGGTCCTAAGGTCAAAATTTTATATTTCCAAGTCAGTTTTCAAATAAAATTTGGTTCAATGGATATGTATAGGTCTTTAAAAGCTACTCCCTCTAGTTTATTCAAGGTCATTTTAATTTCATGGTTCATGTCCTTCATTATTATCTAGTGTTGGAAATATGATGCAGAGTGTTGTCCTTGATGGCAACCCACTGAATGAAGATGAAGACATGCGACTGTTGACATGTGTTGTCCTTGATGGAAATCCACCTGATGAAGTTATTCTTGACTTGATGGACTTGGTACATGATGTAAATCTGATGTGATATGATATTTGTTGACAATATGATGCTGAGTATTGTCTTTGAAAGACAATCCACTTGATGAAGATGATGACAACTTACTTGATGAAGTTGTGCTTGATAGAATATGGTTTGATGAACTAAATCTGATATATCTACAGTGTGTACAGAAGGCAATGAAGAAAGAAATTCAGCATGTACTAATTCTATGATGAAAAAGAGTATGTATCTAGGCATACGCGGATTGGCCTAGAGGAAGTCGCGTATGCACGCGGGAAACAACGTTCCAAGTTGCGTATGGGCAAAAGCGCTCAAAAAGTGCAAAACCAAGGGTAACCATCATGGTATTGAAAAAGAGGCCCGTGGTATTGAAGGCTCATGGTATTGAAAAAGGGGCCCGTGGTATTGAAGGCTCATGGTATTGTTTTGGCTCATGGTATTGAAAAAGGGGCCCATGGTATTGAAAAAGGATAAACCTATATAAGGAGAAGAATTTCATTGTGCAAATCATGAGTGTGGGTGAAAAATGTCTGAGCTTGAATGAATACTTCTCTGTGAAGTATATCTGTATGGAAAGGGTAAAGGCTTGATGATAGATCTGAATCTATGATGCACCAATGAAGAAAATGATGAAGAAGGGGATCTAGATCTGAAATGTATTTGTATCTACTAGATCTTTTTATGGAGTGATTTGATCTGTGATGAGGCAAACATATGTCTGAAGTAAAGGGTTGAATCTGAACTGAATATTTGATCTGAAGAAGTATGCAGCTCTGTAATGGTTGAAGATCCATACGCTAGTTAGCCGCATAGGAAGCGCGTATATACGCGGCTTATCTGAAGAAAAGGCGCGTATTCGCAGTGAAGTTTATGTATAGATGTATACGCTGGTTTATGTGGACAGAGGCACGTATATACGCGACATCAGTGAAAGGAAAGCGCGTATGCAAACTAGGGTTCCTGAAGCAAGGGGTATGAAATGTCTGATCTGTTCTGCTATCTGATCTGTGTTGTCTGAATTGATAAGTATCTGTTGGTGATGTATGTTTGAGCTTAAAAGTATGGAAAGGGTCCAATCTGAAAATATGATGAAATGTGGCCTGCAAGTTGTGTTCTATTGAAGTTGTTGGATCCAGTGTGAAAATTGATGAAACGTGGTCCAAGGTGGAGCTGAAGGTTGTAGCCTTCAGTCAGGGGGTTGTAGCTCCCTTCCAGGTGAGGCTGGTAAACGAGATCGGGGGTCGTAGCTCCCTTCCAGGAGAGGCTGGTAAACGAGTCAGGGGGTTGGAGCTCCCTTCCAGGAGAGGCTGGTAAACGAGCGCAGGTGGGTGCCTGCGTGCTGGTCAAGTCTGCGCCAGCACATATGTTGTAAGATGTTTTCTCTATAATAAAATATTGAAGGCTGAGCAACTGCAGCGGTGGTTTTCTCCCGACTTAGGTTTCCACCTAAAAATCCTGGTGTTCATGTGTGATGCTTTGTGTGATGGTTTATTCTATTCTTACTGCACATGTTTACTGTTTATAGAACATCTAATAAATGAATGATGGAATTATGTAATTGAAGAACTAATGACATAATTAGATCTCTGGGTATACGCGAGTTTCATGAAGGATATCCGCGTGTATACGCTAGTTGGCTTCATCAAAGTAGCGTATGGGTTTTAGAGCATGAAAAAGTAAAAAGTTTGAATATGCTGTAAATACTGATTCACCCCCCCCTCTCAGTATTTTTCCCAACAATTGGTATCAGAGCAGGTTCTTCTGCAGAAGCTTAATCGCTTGAAGGAGATCCGTCGCAATGGGAAAGAAGCAAAAGAAGAAGGTTACTCAAGGAAAGAAGAAGCCTCTGAAATCATGTATAGAAGATGAAACAAGTATTAATCATTGTTCTTGTATTTTACTTAACTGTATATGCAAAGATT
>CM076575.1:1264680703-1264846066 GCA_034641835.2 Pinus albicaulis | reverse complement strand
TACGTTTATGGAAGCAGTGCGATGTTTCTGCAGTGTGACGTTTCTCGGAGGTGGCACTATGCTTTTGCCACAACGCTACGTTTCTACCTTAAGTGCTACGTTTTTGGGTTTTTGCCTCCAAATCAGCTACTCAAGCCTCAAAACAACTACGCAAACCTTTTGTGGTCTCCAAAATTAGTAAGTGGGAAATTCAAATTCCTTCTTCAAGTCAATTCATAAGTTTATGATTTTTTTCTATCTTTAGGGTTTTTCCTCCACTACATTTTAGGGTTTCCTTTCTTGATTGGTTTTAACCATTCAAAAACATTATACCACCATCTAAAACCTTCATTTATCCTTCAAAAACCCTACCACAACACCCCATATCACTCACAGACATCTCTACCATTGTTTCATCAAAACCCTAAATTCCCACTACATTTCCACAACAAAATTGGAAAATTCTTGTGTTTTCCCATTTTGATCCACCTCCCCATACCCATTTAAAAAAAAAATCATTTGTAACCTCAAGCTAACACATCAACCTAACTCCTCAATTTTTTCAGGAATTTTCCTTAACCTCCTTATACCTCATCACAACCCCTAAAGCTACCCTATTCCTATCCTCTGTTTTCCACAATTCATTATCCCTACCCACTCATTTCATCTAGGAGGGTTTAATACTATTTACAAGTAGTATGGAGAGTGAGAAGAAGGCTCACAAGGGAGGCCACCATTCTAGGATTGCGCCATCCACATTATAAGAACTGAATGCCTCCCCTTATGCCAAGAGATGTTTTGAAAATACTTGATGTTTGAGATTTTGTGAGAGAATCATGGAGGTAGGTTGTCATGCCTAATTGACTACCCTTTTTGTGTTATGTCCCTATATTACTAGTTTAGTCCCTTATTGTTATTAGTGTAGCCCCCTTATTGTTATTGTTGTACCCTTGTAACCCCAATATTGTTATTATTGTGTCCTTACATTGTTATTGTTAGGTTGGCTAGGATTATATTGTGGGCCCATGGACTCCTATATATAGAAGGAGGTTTTGGTCAATTGTATGATCCAAGAATTGTTCATTTATGTAATGTATTGGAGGTTTCCCCCTTGAAGTGTCTGATTTCTAAGGCGTTTATCTCTCTTTTCTTCTATTTTTGGAGCTGGTTTCATAACATTTGGTATCAGAGCTTTGGATTCTAGGGTTTCGTTGCTCCAAACAGGACATCATGGAATTTTCGCAATAAATTTTTTTCTACGAAGGTTTAGAAGCTGAAATTTTTACCATGCAAAGATGAAATCCTAAGGAACCTCTTGTAAATATTTTATATCTTGGTTTGCAATATTTTCAGAGATATGATCTGGGGAAGTTAGGGTTTTTTCAGGCTCCTGAATTTCAACTAAAATAGGTCATCATGCAATTTTCGCTATAAATTTTCATACACAAAGTTTCAAAAGATAAAATATTTACAACACGAATCTGAAATCTTGAGGGACCTCCTGTAAAAATTTCAGATCTTTTTTTGCAATATTTTTGGAGATATGATCTGTGGAAGTTAGGATTGTTTCAGGCTCCCAAATTTCATCTCAAAGAGGTGACCGTGGGAAAAACATCATAACTTGATCTCTGAGCATTGGATTGGGATTCTGTAAAAATTGGCCACAAGAAAATAGACTATAGTTTTTGGTATATCAATTTCAGAGCCGAAGGAGGAAACAATGGCACGTGGTAAGTCGTACAATTTCACTCTACTGAACTAGTCCATAATTAGGTCATTGTGGGAAATTGGGCATAAATTTGTCTTGAAGAATGAAAATCAAGTCAGACCCGTGGCATTCAAAAGAAGATTCAGAGGGCTACTTGAGGGCCAAATTTCAGATATTGAAGATCCGAAATCACATACATAATTGAGTTTCAATATCGAGCTCCTCAAAAGAAAGAAAAAGGTGTTTATTTTTTTCGAATTACATAAGTATCGTTTGAAAAAAATTAGTTTGAATTTATTCCAAGGGAATATTGAAGAATACATATCAGTATTGGGTTCTAAAATTCCCCCGAAAAATAATTCAACACCCATTAAGCCTTCAGAAGACTCTACCATGACTCATGAAGATGAAGAAACAAAACATGAGATATCAAAATTACAAGAGCAAGTGCACCAAATTTCGATATCGCAAAGAGCAACAAAAAATGAAATGGAAGTTTTGAAGAAAGGCATGGAAACTAAGATGGATGGTTTGAAGAAAGGAGTGGAAGCTAAGATGAATGGTTTGGAAGCTAATATGGATGGCATGGAAGTGGGCATGGAAGCTAATATGGATGACATGGAAGCTAAGATCGATGAAAAAATGAAAGACAACATGGAAAACATGAAGAATGATCTAAAAGTAGACATCGAAGGTTTGCCAAAGTTGATACAAGAAGTATTTCCTAATGGAAAAAATATAGTAGAAGAAACTCAGATGAGAACAAAATAAATGTTAATCGTGATTTCATAAACTCTAAAGTTGGATGGAAGAACCACCATATTCCAAAGATGGATATGAGGAAGTTTGATGGCAAGGATCCCGTAACATGGATACTACAGATGGAGAAATATTTTGATTTCAATAATGTGAAAAACACACAAAAGGTACACATTGCAACTTTACATTTAGAACAAAATACATTTGTATGGTATCGATGGCTTTTCTCTTGTAAAAAATTTGTCACTTAGTTAATTTTTATGGAGGAAATGATAGCCAATTGATAAATCTCAAACAAAAGGGTTCAATGGTGGAGCACATTGAGGACTTCCAAAAATTGAATATAAGGGTAATTGATATTCCAGAGGAACACATGATTGATGTCTTCATAGGGAATTTAAAGGATAACATCCAACATGAAGTTCGCGTTTGGGAACTTGATTCATTAGAAAAGGCATTCAGGTTGGCAAGAAAAATTGAATATAAAATTATGGCGACAAGTAAGCCTACCACTCACATATATAAATATGGAAGTGTTGCTACTCCTAAAATTCCACAACCTACAAGGTTGACACCACAACAATTGGAAGAAAAAATATAAAAAGGGCTTTGCTACAGTTGTGATATCAAATACACTAAAGGTCATAAGTGTGCTGAGAAGAAATTATTTTACATAGATTGTGAAGAGGAAGAAGAAAATGAACAAGAATATTCAAAAGAAGAGGATATACACCAGGAACCAACCCTAGAAGAGGAAGAAAATAGTTCGACCATATCATGTAATCCATTGGTATGAATTACCACTCTTTAAACTCTCATGATAGATGGACATATCAAGAAGAAAAAGGTAAGAGTGTTGAGTGATTTGGGTAGTACCCATAATTTAATTCATTGTAAGGTAGACAAGGAATTGATTTGTTTCCTATACCCAGCATCAGATGTTCAAGTGATGGTTGCAAATGGATGAACTATAAATTGCTCTGGAAAATGCCATAATATCAAGCGAACCATGGAGGAATATTTATTTAATAGTCCAATGCTTTCCATTCCTATGGGAGGTGATGATGTTGTACTAGGAGTACAACAGTTACAATCTTTGGGGATGGTAGCTTTTAATTTTCAAGAACATTTCTTGAAATTTTTTTCAGAAGGAAATGAAGTCGAATTATGGGGTATTGCAGGGAATTCAGGAAAGATAATAAGATCTAATGTCATGACAAAGCTTCTAAAGAAAGAACAACGAGGCGTAATTGCACAATTATGCTCACTAGAAGTTCCAACATCAAAATCATCTATTTTTGCAGATCTCCAACAAGTCTTGGACAATCATTCCAAGGTGTTTGAAACTCCCAAAGGAATCCCACCTATTCGTCATGTTATTCATTTGATTCCAGGAAGCGTTCCTCCAAACATCAGACCGTATAGATATCCTTATGTCCAAAAGAGCGAAATTGAACATATGATTGCCGAAATGTTAGAGGAAGGTATAATTCAACCTAATCAAAGTTATTTCTCTGCTCCTATAGTATTGGTACACAAGAAGGATGGATCATGGCACATGTGTCTGGATTATAGGGAGCTCAATAAGCTCACCATTAAAGATAAATTTCCCATTCCTGTGATTGATGAATTATTGGATGAATTATATGGAGAAAATTATTTTACCAAGTTGGATCTTCATTCAGGATATCATCAAATTACAGTGAAGAATGAAGATATTCCAAAAACCAAAAACAACATTTCAAACTCAGAGGGTCATTATGAATTTTTGGTCATACCTTTTGGCCTTACCAATGCACCTTCTACATTGGAAGGGTTGATGAATTCCATTTTCAAACCCTTCCTTAGAAAATTTGTGTTATTATTTTTTGATGATATATTAAACTACAACAGGTCTTGGAAGGATCATGTTTAACATGTTGACAGGGTGCTCAAATTATTGGAGGAGAAACAATTATATGCAAAAACCTCCAAATGGTTCTTTGGAGTAAAAGAGGTGGAATATCCGGGTCATATTTTATCTCATGAGGCTGTTAAGGTAGACCCTAACAAAATTAAAGCCATTAAGGAATGGAAAGTCCCCACAACCATAAAGCAAATGCTTGATAGGAGTTCTTGGGTTAACAGTGGTATCATCATAAGTTTGTTAAGAATTATAGGAGAATAGAAACACCTCCAAAAATATTATTGAAGAAAGATGCATTTTCATGGACTCCCGAAGCAACTAATGCCTTTGAACATCTTAAAGAGGCAATGTGCCTAGCACCGGTCTTAGCTATGCCAAACTTCACAAAAACCTTTATTGTGGAATGTGATGCCTCAGGAAATGGAATTGGTTTTGTTTTAATGCGAGAAGGAAGACACATTGATTTTTGAACGTCGTCCAATCAAAGAAAAGTATTTACAGAAAGCTATTTGGGAGAATGAAGTGTGAGCAATACTACATGCACTAAAGAAATGATGACCTTACCTAATGGAAGACACTTCAAGGTAAACACTGATCATGATAGTCTTAAACACTTTTTGAAACAAAGACTATCTTAAGAAGAGCAGCAAAAATGGGTCACAAATACATTGGGTTATGACTTTGAAATCGTCTACAAAAAAGGAAAGCTAAATTTTGTTGTAGATGCACTCTCAAGAAAGGATGAAGAGGTGGAAGCATTGCTTTGTGCCATTTCAATTATCCAACCAGATTGGATAACCAAAGCAAGGGATGAATGGAAGAAGGATGAAGAAGTGTGGACTCTAATTCAAAAGTTGCAGCAATATCCTAGTACATCTTATACATTTAGTTGGAAAAGTGATTTCTTATGGTACAAAGATCGCTTATATATTTGTAGGAATTCCCAACTAAAACAAAATATTCTTTCGGAATTCCACACTTCTCCTTTAGGAGGACACTAAAGATTTTTAAAAACTTACCACGGGGTGAAGAAATATTTTTTTTGGGATGGCCTTAAATATGATATTCAAAAGTTTGTGGAGGAATGTTTGATTTTATAGCAAAATAAAGTTGAGACAATTAAGACCCCGTGTCTTCTACAACCTTTATCCATTCCAATTAAACATTGGGAGGAGATTTCAATGGATTTTATCATAGGTTTACCTAAGGACGAAGGAAAGAGTGTCATCATTGTGGTAGTCGATAGACTTACCAAGTATGTACACTTTTGTGCATTATCTCATCCATTTAAAGCAAGTACAATCGCTACTACATTTATGGACACAATTCAAAAGCTACATGGAAACCCAAGGGTTATTGTGAGTGAAAGAGATCCCATTTTTACTAGAAATTTTTGGACAGAGTTATTTTCTTGTTTGGGGACTCAATTAGCTCATAGCTCATCTTATCATCCTCAATCCGATGGTCAAACTGAGATAGTAAATAAATGTTTGGAAGGATATCTTCGTTTTTTTTTATCTAATAAACAAACACAATGGGTCAAGTGGTTACCTCTCGCCGAATGGTGGTATAACACTTCATTCCATACTGCAGCAAAAATGACCCCATTTATGGCACTTTATGGATATCATCCATCATCCATCACATCATCTTTAAGAGAAATTCGAAGGTTCAAGCAGTGGAAGATCACATCAAGCATCAAAAAGAAGTTCTCCAGCTCTTAAAGGATAACTTGAATTTGGCACAAAATCGAATGAAACAACAGGCAGATCAACATTGCAGCGAGAGAAGTTTTGATGTAGGAGACTGGGTATTTTTACGGCTACAACCATACAAACAAATGTCCCTCAAGCAAGCTAAGAAGGATAATAAATTATCTGCAAAGGACTATGGTCCTTACAAGATGTTGAAAAATATTGGTACTTGGCATACAAATTGGAGCTTCCTGCTTCTTCACAAGTGCATCTAGTTTCCCATGTTTCATGCTTAAAGAAGGTTATAGGTGAAAAAATTCCAGTCCAATCAATATTTCTAGAACTTGATGAGGGAGGAAAAAGTAGATTGGAGACTGAAGCAGTCACGGAAACAAGAACTCGACAACTACGAAATCAATCAATTTCAGATTATCTCATCAAGTGGAAGAACTTACCCACTGAAGATTCTACATGGGAGGATGAGAATTTCATACAAAAGCATCTAGAGCTACTCAAGCGTTGAGGACAACACTTTTTTGAAGGAGAGGGGCATGTTAGGTCCCTATATTACTAGTTTATTCCCTTATTGTTATTAGTGTAGCCCCCTTATTGTTATTGTTGTACCCTTGTAACCCAAATATTGTTATTATTGTGCCCTTACATTGTTATTGTCAGGTTGGCTAGGATTATATTGTGGGCCCTTGGAATCCAATATATAGAAGGAGGTTTTGGTCATTTGTATCATCCAAGATTTTTTAATTTATGTAATGTATTGGACGTTTCCCCCTCAAAGTGGTTGATTTATAAGGTGTTGATCTCTCTTTTATTCTATTTTTTGAGCTGATTTCATAGCATTTTTCCACTAAATTCAATAGAGAAAAGGCCATCATAGCAGGCATTGAATTCACTCTATCAGAAAAGGCCATCACTTCACAACAAGGATTCCAAATGAAGGAGAAGTCTGGATCAAGGGCATGGAATTGGACCTTGATAACTATGCAATGTTCCTCAAACCTCATTGGAGAGATGAACCTAAACATGTTTTCCTTTTCAGGCATTTAATTGATAAGTATTCCCCATTAATGAAGCTAATCATGAAATATTTTACATGCGAGGGAATATTTTCAAGACTATACCAATACCATGTCAGGTTACTAATGCACTTCACAACCACCAAATCACTTAATTTGTATAACTATATATTCAGGAGTTTGGTCAAGATTGCGGAAAAAGGTACAGAGCAAGTTAAAATCCTCATCCTAGTCTATTCTACCATGGTTTGGTCAAGTTGATTTTTTTTCACCAACTCTCAGCAAACAATATGACTTGGGAAGCTTTCATGGATAAGTACCATCAATGCCTATTACAAGTCCACCTATTGTTCATAGCAAAACATCAATACAACCAAAGGAGGTTGGCTCTTCAAGTAGGCAAGCAGGGATTTCTAAAGCGCCAGGGTTGAGATCACTCAAACCTATGAGAAGGGTTAGAGAATGGTTTTTTCTCCTAAAACCATCAGAGATATATTGGCACCTAAATTAACTACACTTGAGCAAAGACAAACAATGGATTAGCCACCTAGTCATGATGGTGAGTCACCATTGTAGCAGTATGATGAATGTTTAGTCAATTCAGTGTTCTAAATTGATAACGTAAATTATCGACCAGGGCTTGTAAACTGATGAGATATACTTGCACTATATGTGCCTAAATATCCTTATTCTTATTTCATTGTTTTCAGTATTTTGTTGATGTTTTTGAGTTTTGTTATGTTTGAGTTTTAATATGCTACTCTATGTTCAGAAGATGACATCAAATCTAGGTCAAAAAGAAAAGAAAAAGGAACCTTAGACTCAAAATAGAGTGTAGTTGTAAATTTTGTCCCTAATTAGGAAAATGATGAAAAACAGAGCATTCTAATCCATGGATGTCCTAGCTTGCAAATGAACATGAAATGTAACTCAAGACATTATATTTCAACCTGATCCTTTTAGTTAGAGGTTTGTTGGAATAATTTGTGAAAGAGATTGAACTCCAATGTGATGAGGATCTTCCTAAAAACAGACAGCAACTTAGAATATTATAGTGCAATCTTATTCATATGATAGAGATATTTTGGAATAGCTTGAGAAGAAAATTGTTATAATATGCTAAGGATCTCCTATGAATATTTGAAACTGCTTATGACATTACAATTAGATCTCGTTCATCGGCTAGAGATTTATTGGAAGAGTTTATTGAAGGAGATTAGATATAATGTAATAAGGATCTTCTAGTCAACAAGTAACCCACAATATTACAATTAGGTCCTTTCTATGATTTAGAGATTTATTGGAACAGTTTTGAGAAAAAGACTATTTGTAATAATATGAGGATCTTCTATCTAATTGAAAAACAGGAAATGCTAATAAATCAACATAGTACAACCAAATCTCATTCGCATAATAGTGATATGTTAGAAAAGCTTTTAAGAGAAATAAAGGTTGTAGGATACTGAGGATCTTTTAATCTAAATGAAAAAAACTAAAGAGTTGGTAACTCAGGATGTCACAATTAAATCCATTCATTGAATAGAGATATGTTGGAAAACTTTTGAGAAAAGACTAACTATAACATCATGAGGATCTGTTAGTTAAACAAACAATGTAAGACATAATTCTAAAAGATATGAACTCAGAAAATTGTCTAAGTGAGAAATATAACAAAACAGTATTGAAAGCTACTTACCTAGAAAGCATGTAGAAGCCTCCTTGGATAGCAGGGGCCCTCTGCTATCAATTTGGCATAAAAATATTTAACTCCTCAAGTTTGTCTTCAATACAGCATCCGAGTTATGCTTCTTTTTATTATCAAAAATACTTCAAAACAGAGTATCAAAGTATTGGCAAAATAAGAGTTAACTGTCTTTCTCGGTCTCACCGAGCTAAATTTATAGGCAATTACATAACTGGTATTGAATGAAAGTAGGCATGGGTGTATTCTAAAGTCAAAATCAAACTAAAAATCATTTTTAGGACTCGTGATTTGCTGAAAGCAAATCAAGAGTCCTTATCCTTATAGAAATCAGCTTCTTGGACTTTTGGTTTGACCACGTGCATAAGCATCTCCAGTTGTTGACTCAGCCTTCGTGGATGAAAAGGAATGATGTAGGAAAGATTTAGAATCTAACCATATACGCATTTTCTTCAAATGACACCTGTAACATGTTCAAACACCAAAATGGCTACGGAACATGTGACTGGCTATAGAATGACTGCATTCTGTAGCTAAAACTGCTCAGAAATCATTAAGACAACAAAATCACAAAAGTACAACAAGTTAGTCATTGCATGTATTCCTTAAGTCATTTTAATCATTATTATTGATCTTTAGGTCTATAAAATGACAAAAGTAATGATGAGATGAAGTGGAATTTAAAAAAGGAGAAGACACTTTTAGGGCTCAACATACCCCCACTGCAAAACTTTTCCATGTCCTCGTGCAACTTCATCAAAACTTTATTCCATTTGTACTGATACTTCTGCAAGAACATCTAACTTCATTTTTTTGTTTCTTCTAGTAGTTAATGCCATCCTGGGTTTCCTCATGAGTGTTTTGAACTTCATGTTAATGAGTGCCCTGTTTAACTTCCTGTTTCTTTTCTTCAACTTCTTGTTTGCTTTATATAATACTTCCATTTTCTG
Source organism: Pinus albicaulis (assembly GCA_034641835.2). Taxonomy (NCBI): domain Eukaryota; kingdom Viridiplantae; phylum Streptophyta; class Pinopsida; order Pinales; family Pinaceae; genus Pinus; species Pinus albicaulis. The sequence goes on along the minus strand of CM076575.1, from coordinate 1,264,836,337 downwards.
AGAGAGAGTGTTGTTAATGCTGCCTTTCAATTTAACCTGCTCCCTTAGGATTTCATTTTCATTCTTGATATGGTTATTCAGTATCTCCAATTCATAATTGTCTCTTTTTAATATTTCAATTGGAGGTTCTTGTGGACTGGGGGATATTTCTTTGTTCTCTGAGGCTTTTCTCTCTAATGATTCCACATAGTCATAAATCTACTGCTGAGCTGGATCTACATCTAGGGTTCTTCTACCAGGGTTTTCTTCATATTGGTATACAGGAGATCTGTCAATTGGTGCCTAGATTGGAGTTTCTTCTTCTTTAATGTTTATAATTTCAGTTCCTTTAATGCATGTCTTTTTCACCATGCCTTTAAGCCTGGAACTTCTTCTCAATTTGGGTGGATTTTCATCTTTTACATCCTCTCCTTCAACACATTCATTTGTTAACTCCTTCTTCCTTTTATTCTTGAGTTTTTCCTGATTTTTACCAACTTTTCAGAGATTATTTCATCATTGTCTTCCTGTGTTGATACATTAGGCTTGATTTCAATAGTTTTAACATATTTTCCTCTCCTACTTCTTCTCACAGGTTTTTCTTTAGACAATGTTTCTCTTGGTTCTTTGAAATGGTTCTTTAGGAGGAATTCATCCCAATTATCTCCTATCTTCTTCAAATGAAACTCAATTAACATTTTAATTAAGCCATGATGATGTAAGGTAGTTTCTAAGAACTGAAGCCTTTTCTGGACATTTGAGGACATCCTTTTCAAACTATTAAGTAGGAAAAAGGATAGATTTATTTCTTCATCTAGAAAATTCATCATGAGTCTAATATGATATACATACAAAGTGCCAAATCTGCCTTCACAGGTTATGAACTTTTGTAAAATTAATAGCATATTCTTTCATTTATTTTTCAAATCTAAACTAGGAATACCTTTCGTAAACACTGCAGTGTCCATACCTGAGTTTTTTAGCATTTGTCTCCAAACCTCATTATGAAATTCTTTGTTTTTTAAAACAACATTCTCTCTGTCTTGGTAGCTCTGTTACTTCTGCTATGAATGACTCTGTGATGGTGAATTTGATATCCTCAATCTCTAATTCTGATTCATCGAACGACCTGGAAAATGACTTTGTGATTTCTTTGTGGAATCCATTAAACTTCTCTATAAAACTTAGCCATCCAGCCTGTTGTAATAACCCTTTAATCTGAGGGTATCCTTCTAAATACTTAGTTCCAATTGGCTCTGGCCTTACAATAAGCCCCATTTCTTCTTGATAAATATTGCTTCCTTTCTCTGGCTTCAATTCACTGCTATGTTCCTATTCTTTTGTCCAAAGAAAAAGCAATTGTGAAGGGTTGTCTTACCCTAAAATGACTTCTCTGTAGATGAGGATTGGCTATGGAAAGAAATAGCAGTGAGTGGATGTGAACGGAATAGGGTAGTGGTAAATAATGAGGATAATCGAGTTTAAGAGTTTGATATGGGATGAATGACCGCGAAGAAATCTTATGAAGATTTTCAAAAATCATCAATGAATGCTATGGTTTGATGACATGACCTAATAGGTCACTTTTAGGTTTTGAACATTATCTTTCAATTAATGATGATTTGTTATGGAGCGGGATGAAAGGGATTTGGTCAAGGAGTTTTTATGATATGGGTTTGATCAATTTGAATCATAAAATAACTTAGGAAAACATATGACCTAACCACATTATACCTTTAATGATTTGCTATCAAAAATAATTTCACACAATTTTACCTTAGCCCCTTTTTGAATTTTTTTTTTCTGCTTTGATGTGCTTTGTATTTCATCTGAAAAATATAGATCTTTTAGATTCCATAATCTTCTTTGGCTCATCCTCTGTTTGCTAGAGTAGGTTTTGCAGAATCAATTGGCTGCAGAATAGGTTTGGTTGCAGAATAGGTAGCTACAGAATGTACCTGTAAAAACTCTGAAATATGGAATGGAATGAAGTGAAAATGTGGATGGAGTGAAGTATGGAATGGAATGAGATGGATCATGAATATGTAGTGGAATGAAATATGGATAAAGTGAGATATGGATGGAATAAATGAGATGGATCATGAATATGTAAAGTGAGTCTGCAACTTATGATTTTATGATACTTAATTGCAGAAAAGAACAATTTTGAAAATCTAAAGTGTCAGAAAAATTCTGATTTTCACCTTAGATTTTCTGTATAAACATGCCAATCAATGATTGGTTTTCATGTTTATACCTTTTTTTTCTCTTTTTTTTTTAAATATATATATATATATATATATTATGATTGAAGAAAAATACAATTAAGTTAGTGAAGAAGAAGAATTCTTCTTCACTAACTTCATATCAATGTTATCTTGAAATTTCTTGACAAATTCCTCTCTTGAAAGTGGCTTATGATACAATTTTAGTTTGTGTCCATTTACAAGAAGAGCTACCTTTCTTTCATCTATTGTCCTAATTTTTATTGCTCCATTTTCAAAGATTTTCACAATCTCATATGGCCTAAGCCAATGAGTTTGAAATTTACCTTGAAATTCCTTGAACTTTGAATCAAATAAGAGGGCCCAGTCACCTTCTTTAAATTTATTTTCCTTGATGTACTTATCATGGCATCTAGTCCTTTTTTGTTGGACTATGCTTTTTCTATGGACTGCATCTTGTCTGATCTCATCCAATTCATCAATCTGCTCCAGTCTGTGCTTCTGTTAGATCAAGTCCTAACTAGACTGCCATTTTGAAAGTTTGGATCTGAAACTCTATGGGAAACAAGACTTGTTTTCCATAAACAAGTTCATAAGGGGTGTGACCTATTATGTTTCTCCATGTAGTTTTGTAGGCCCACAAGGCTTCAGGAAGTCTTTTTTCCCAATCTCTCCTGTGTAAATGAACAGTCTTTGTTAGGACCCCTTCAATGACTTTATTCGTAGATTCCACTTGGCCATTTGCTTTTGGATGGTAGGGAGTATATTTTCTATGTTTGATTTTGTACTTTTCTACCATTTTCTCCACTAGCTTTGATGTGAATTGAGCTCCTTGATCTGTAACAATTTCTCTTGGGGCACCAAAACGAGTAAAAATATCCTCAAAAAGGAAATTGAATACAGATGATTCAGTAGCAGAAACTAATGGTTTGGCCTCTACCCATTTGGTAACATAATCAGTGAAAAATAATATATAGTTCTTTTGTATTGATGGAGGATTAATAGGTCCTACAAAATGCAAAGCCCATTTCTCAAAGGGTTCAATATGTACATGAGGTTGCAGTGGCATCTCACCTGAAGGAGAAGGTTTCCCTACCCTTTGGCAACTGTCACACCTTTTAACATACTCTTTAGCATCCTTAAAGAGGGATGGCCAATAATATCCTAAATGAAGGATCTCATAAGATATCCTCTTATTAGCAAAGTGTCCACCACATGGTTCATCATGACATGCCTTGAGAATCTCAGGCATCTCATCTTCTCGAACACATCTTCTGATAATAAAATCTGGACCTGTTTTGTATAACTCATTAGCAATCCATGAATATTTTGCACTGTCATAAATGATCTTTCTTTTATCTCTTGTATTCATAATTGAAGGAAATTTTCCTGAAACTAGATAGTTAGCAATATCAGCAAACCAAGGAGTTTGAGTGGTAATTGCAAAGAGATATTCATCAGGGAAGTTATCTTCAACTGGAGTATTGTCTTTAATGTTTTGGAGTCTAGATATGAAATCAACTACTGTATTTTGTTTTCCAGGCCTATCCAAAATAGTGATGTTAACCTCTTGTAAAAGCAATAATCATCTTGTGACTCTTCCATTAGTAATTGATTTGTTCATTAGGTACCTAATTGCAGAGTGATCTGTGTGAACAAAAGTTTCATAGCCTGTTATATAGTGTCTAAATTTATTTATGGCATGAAAAATAGCTAAAAACTCTTTTTCAGTTACAGTATAATTCAACTCTGAAGGAGTCAAATTTTTACTTGTGTAGTAGATGGCATAAGGAATCAGATATTTTTGTCCCAATAAAGCTCCTAAATTTGTATCTGAGGCATCTGTTGAAATATGAAAAGGTAATTTCCAGTTAGGTCCCCTTAAAATATGTGCTTCAGAGATTTTTGTTTTCAAGGTTTTAAAGGCTAACTGGCAGTCAAAAATCCAATTAAATTCACAGTCCTTGGTAGGTAATTTGAAAAGTGGAGATGCTATCTTGGTGAAGTTTTCTATGAATCTCCTATAATACCCTGTAAATCCTAGAAAAATCCTAACATCTTTTTGACAACTTGGAACTAGTAATCTGGAGATGACTTCAAATTTTGACTTATAAACTTTGATCCCCTCTCCTGAAATGTGATGTCCTAGAACAATCCCTTCAGTAAAAATCATAAATCACTTTTCATGACTTAATGAAATATTTTCTTCTTTACATATCTTTAGAACTTTTTCCAAGTTTGCTAAGGCTTCTTCAAATGTGTTTCCATAGACTGTGAAGTCATCCATGTATACCTCTACACAGTCATGTATTAGATCTGAAAATATTCTTAATACTGCCCTTTGGAATGTTGAAAGTGCATTGCATAATCCAAATGGAAATACTCGGTAGGCATAGGTACCCCAAGGACAAGTAAATGTGGTTTTGTCTTGATCCTCAAGTGCTACTTGAATTTGGTTATAGCAATTGAACCCATCCAAAAATGAAAAGTACTTCTTGCCTGCTAATGTGTCTAACACCCGATCTATGAAAGGTAAGGGAAAATGGTCTTTAAGAGTAGCTTTGTTCATTTCTCGGTAGTCAATAAATGCCCTCCATTTTCCATTCTTCTTGGGTACAATCACCAAAGGAGAGACCCACTGACTATCTGAAATGGGATAAATAAAATTGACATTTAACAATTTCTGCAATTCTTCTTTAACAATCTCCCTAAGGTTTGGATTCATCCTTCTCTGAGGTTGTCTGATTGGTTTACAATTTTCCTCTATATATATATGATGAGTGCAATTCTTAGGATTGATCTCTTTTATGTCAGTGTACTCCCAATAATATGCAGCAGAGTGTCTCTGTAATGTTTTGACTAGCTTTTCTTGTTGAAATTTCTCTAGGTTTTTGTTTATGTTTAAGGTTTTTCCTAGGAATATTTCAATTGTAGAGCTGCCAAATTCTTCCATGGAGTAAAGAGACATCTGTCTTGATGTTAAGAACTCAATTTTAGATTCTTCTTGAAATTTTTCATATTTAAATTCTGAAGAAGATTCATAATTTTCCAAAGTATTCAGAATCTGACCATCTTCACTAATTTCTGAAATAGTGAAGAGAGGTTGTATATCTTCTTCATCATCAATCCACTAAGTATCATCTAATTATGTGATTGTTCTTTCTGGAGGATACACGGAGAATTTATTGGTTGAACTTCCATCAGAGATGTACGTATCACCAGAACTACAGCTAATGAAAGCATCAGTTGTAGCTAACTAAGGTCTTTCTAATATAATAGGATGTCCTTCTAGATCATTTTTAGGAGTTAGGATCATGAAATCCACAGGATACTCCCAAGAATCTAAGGACACTGGAATGCCTTCTATTATTCCATATGGTTTGATCACAGATCCATCTGCTAATTGTAGCAGTGTGGGTGTAAAAAGAATATTAGGAAGTTTTAGTTTTTCCATGATTTTCCTACTCATGATATTGATTGCTGCTCCTAAATCAATAAGTGTGTTCTGGATTTCAATTCCATTGATGTGTATTTTAACAACTAGATTTCCTGGGTCTAGATACTTTGGAATGGCAATATTACCCATCATTATATCTGCTATTTTTCCTACCAGTTGTATTTTCTTTCTCTCTTTTATTCTTTTTCCTATTTTTTTCATACTCAACTCCTTTATTGTTTTTGCTAAGATTGGGATTTCCTTGATAGCTTGTAATAATGGAATCCTAATAAAAACATTTCTTAACTCATCTAGGAAATCATAGTTAGGCATCATAATTTGTTTCTCCACACCCCTTTCAATTTTTAATCTTTCTGGAAAAGGAGGTGTAGAAATAGATGTTGATGGCTTCTCTAATATAGGAGTTGAAATTATTGGTTCTTTCTGTTTTGATTTTTCAATATTTTGGTCTTGAAAAGATGTGCTTCCCTCAAGACTTTTATTTACCCGTAGAGAATCTTCCTTAGAATTTTTTTTCTCTTGTATAATTACAGAAGGTTTCTTCTTTTCAAGTATTCTTCCAAACCTAAACTGAACATCATTAAGGTCTAAAGGAGTAATCAAATAGGTTGGGAATTGTTGACCTTCTATCATATATGTATTCTGAGGGTTTTTATTGTTGGGGTTTGGTATTGGCTAGGTGGGCAATTGATTTTATTTTTGAGGAAATGGTAATGGAAGTGGTGGATTTTGATTTTTGTTTTGATGTTGTGGATTCTGTTGAGGATTTTGTTGAGGGGGAAAGTTTGAATATGTTGGATATGAGGGATAATAAGGTGGATATTGATAATACTGGGAGAACCTTCCATAAGGATTTTGTGTTCCTTGTGCCCAAGGTTGAGATTGATTTTGAAATTGGGGCCAAGGTTGTTGCCAAGAGTTCCAATTTGGTGGGGGTTGATTATACATTTGATTATTAAACCCATGTGTCTGAGGTCCCTGCCAAGGTCTCCTAGAGACAAAGTTAAGAGATTTCGTGGAATTCGTGGGTGTTTCTTCTTGAAAGATAGCCTTAAGACCAAGGAGTGAAGGAGAACTCTTGGTCTCATGTTTTTCTGAACAAATTGCACAAGTCTCTATTAATTTTGCATCTAAAGGAAATTCTCTCAAGGCATGCTTCTTCCTACATTTGGGACAAAAGATTGCTAAGGCATCAGTTTCAGCTTTTTGCTTGTTTTGTAACTTAAGGGTGTCTATTTGTTCACTAAGACTCCCTAGAATGTCATATTTGAATTCATCAAGCATATTACCTATTTCTGCCCTACTTGTTGTTCCAGCTGCAGATTTACTCGCCCTTGCAAGAGCAGGATCTCTTGGCCCTTTTAGAATTTTATATTTTCCTCTTGAAAGATTGATACATAACTTAGTTATATAAGGTAATGGAAGCTAAGATATGTCCCCTTTTCCCATCATATTGAGGATATCTATCCATTCATCCCTAATTGTTTTCAACAAGAGATCTTTCAAAGTTTCTTGATCTAGGTTTTCCATTTTTTCCCTCTTGATGTTATAATTGAATCTTTCCAACAAATCTTCTAGATTTTCATCCTCTTTTTGCATCATCTTCAACACTTCTTCCTTATGATTGACTGGTATACAGTAATCCAAGTATCTATCTAGAAATTCTTTCCTCATTTCATCCCATGTCCTAACAGACCTAGTGATTAAACTCATAAACCATTTTAATGCTGCTCCTTTCAATGTTGAAGGGAACAGTTTAAGTTTCTGAGCATCTTGTAGATAATCATAGGTTCTACATAGAACTTCAAATTCAAATAAGAAGGTTTCAAGATCCTCACTTTTTATTCCATGAAATTTTGGAAGAACAGAAGGTGAGATATTTTTCATAGTTGCATTAGTCTCTTCATCTACTATAGGGAATCCTAAAGGACTTCCAGTTCCCCTTCTACCTCTTCCTCCTTCTGCATTTCCTCTACCTCTTCCTCTATCTCCTCCTATTCCTCTACCTCCTCCAAATAGTGTATGTTCTCCATTAAAGAATTCTCCTTCACCTTCTTCTGCCATGATAGACTCTTCTGAACTGATATAGGGTTAAGTTGAAAGAGCTAGTTGTTCTACTGGTTCTTCTATTAAGGGTATATTGAAGAAATAGTCCTTTTCTTCCTCTTCACTAGGGATTTGTAATTCTTCTCCTGGAATATATTTCCCTGTGGAAGTGAAAAAGGTTATCCCTTCTATAGGATTCCTTGGATCTTCTTCCTCTAGAATTGCTTCAGTGGATGAAGTGGGGGATCTTCCTGATGGGATATCTGATCTTGAGACTTCTGGAAGCCTATGACCAGTATAGTATGGAATGTGAGTTTGAGATGGAAGTGTGCTACTTCTTGGTCTTGGTGGAGTGAGTGGAGTTGTGGGAATTAAACTTCTGCCTTTTACAAATCTACCCCTAGAATCTCTTTCTCTACGCATATCATTACATTTTTTTTTGGAAATAGGAAATAAGGCTACCTAGTTATACCTCCCCGAAAACGGCACCAAAATGTTTAGTCAATTCAGTGTTATGAATTGATAACATAAATTATCGACCAGGGCTTGTAAACTGATGAGGTATACTTGCACTATATGTGCCTAAATATCCTTATTCTTATTTCATTGTTTTCAATATTTTGTTGATGTTTTTTAGTTTTGTTATGTTTGAGTTTTAATATGCTACTTTATGTTCAGAAGATGACATAAAATCTAGGTCAAAAGAAAATAAAAAGGAACCTTAGACTCAAAACAAAGTGTAGTTGTAAATTCTGTCCCTAATTAGGAAAATGATGAAAAACAGAGTATTCTAATCCATGGATGTTCTAACTTGCAAATGAAATGTAACTCAAGACATTATATTTCAACCTAATCCTTTTAGTTAGAGGTTTGTTGGAATAATTTGTGAAAGATATTGAACTCCAATGTGATGAGGATCTTCCTATAAACAGACAACAACTTAGAATATTATAGTGCAATCTTATTCATATGATAGAGATATTTTGGAATAGCTTGAGAAAAAAAATGCTATAATATGCTAAGGATCTCCTATGAATAATTGAAACTACTTATGAAATTATAACTAGATCTCGTTCATTAGCTAGAGATTTATTATAAGAGTTTATTGAAGGATATTAGATATAATGTAATAAGGATCTTCTCAACAACAAGTAATCCACAGTATTACAATTAGGTCTTTTATGTGATTAGAGATTTATTGGAATATTTTTGAGAAAAATACTGTTTGTAACAATATGAGGATCTTCTATCTAATTGCAGAATAGAAAATGCTAATTAACTCAACATAGTACAACCAAATCTCATTCATATAATAGTGATATGTTGGAAATTTTTTTAAGAAAAAGAATGGCTGTAAGATAATGAGGACCTTTTAATCTAAATAACAAAAGCTAAAGTGCTGGTAACTCAGGATGTCACAATTAAATCCATTCATTGAATAGAGATATGTTGGAAAAGCTTTGAGAAAAGACTAACTATAACATCATGAGGATCTGTTAGTTAAACAAGCAATGTAAGACTTGATGCTAAAAGATATGAACTCAGAAAACTGTCTAAGTAAGAGATATAACAAAACATAATTAAAAGCTACTTATTTAGAAAGCATATGGAAGCCTCCTTGGATAGCAGGGGCCCTCTGCTATCAATTTGGCATAAAAATATTTAACTCCTCCAGTTTGTCTTCAATACAGCATTAGAGTTATGCTTCTTCTTACTATCAAAAATACTTCGAAATAGAGTATCACAGTATTGGTAAAATAAGAGTTAACTGTACTTCTCGGTCTCACCGAGCTAAATTTATAGGCAATCATAACTGATATTGAATGAAAGTAGGCACAAGTGTATTCTAAATTCAAAATCAAACTAAAACTCCTTTTTAGGACATGTGATTTGCTAAAAGAAAATCAAGAGTCCTTATCCTTATAGAAATTAGTTTCTCGAACTTTTGGTTTGACCACGTGCATAAGCATCTCCAGTTATTGACTCAGCCTTCGTGGATGACAAGGAGTGATGTATGAAAGATTTAGAATCTAACCATATACGCCTTTTCTTCAGATGACACCTGTAACATGTTCAAACACAAAAATGGCTACGAAACGTGTGACTGGCTGCAGAATAACTACATTCTCTAGCCAAAACTGTGCAGAAATCATTAAGACATCAAAATCACAAAAGTACAACAAGTTAGTCATTGCATGTATTCCTTAAGTGATTTTAATCATTCTTATTGATCTTTAGGTCTATAAAATGAAAAAAAAAGGAATGATGAGATGAAGTGGAATTTGGCAAAGGAGAAGACACTTTTAGGGCTCAAAAATGAACAAGCACCCTTAGAAGTTAACATGGCAGAAAAGGTGAAGGATAAGTTAGTTGAGGATATAATAAAGGAGAAATATGAAGAAATATTAGAGTTGAGGGAGGTTTTTGAATGGAAAATTCTCAGATGACATTCCTACAACAAGAGAATTTTAAGTTAAAGGTGAAACTACTCCTCCAAGACAAGCCAAAGGCACATGTTGAGGCAGATAAAAGCAAAGGAAAAGAAATAGTATATGATGATCAGATGGATGATGTAGAAGTTGAAACAAAAAGAAGGAGACCAAGGACAAGAGCCTCAAGAGGGCGCTTCAGAAAGATACAGAATCAACTCCTGAATCATGTTGGCTAACTTTTGATGAGCTAATTCTTGATGAAATCATTCAGGATAGAGAGTATTGGATTGACAGAGTCAATGGACACCTTGAAAATCTTCTGAAGAAAGCTAAAAAGAATAATAACCTCTAGAGACATATGGAAAATCACTATTGCGCCAGAAACAAAATTTCCCAAATCAGGCTCAAACATGTGAAGAAAAAGTTTAAGGAAGCTCAAATGAAGCTTAAAGAGAAGTATAACTTAGACCTCTTTCCTGAGGCATCCATGTCTATTTAGCCTATCTTCCACAGGTGTCACACATTTTTTTTTGACCAATTTACAGCATTTTGATATTTTTGCAGATTTTTGCAAAATTCTAGAAATTTTGTCTCCATAGAAGCATTATGCAATGGCGCGACACTTTCTCTCAAGGCATCCAAATAAATAATTTCTTATATGGATTGGTTCATCTTGATCATTACATGTCATATATGTACTTTTTTTTCAATGACAATCTATACTTTTGGGCAAAAACTCAAAAAAATGCCTTATTTTCATGCTTATGCTAGTGTTTTTGACCAGGTGTAGCGCTTCTGGAGTAAGGTTGGGAAAATAAATTTTTGGAGGTCTTCCTATGGGTGTTTTATAAAAATTAAAGGTGCTTTGGAAATTAGACTCATAGGTCTACTTATTCCAACCTTAATATTTTCATTTGGATGCTTTTAAGTGGGTCAAATTCACCCTTGAATAGGCGCGGCGTTTCTACCAGACATGTGCGACGCTTCTGCTAAAGGCACTACATTTCTGCATTGGATTCCTTTCAGACAATTGTCATGCTAGGAAAACTCTAGAATTCGATGCTAGTTGTCCTATGAGGCATCATTCGATGTATTTGAGTTTTTTTTTTCCTCTTATTATGAGGAAACATGTAATTTAATGGAGGAGACACACACTCCTAGTGTTTAGCTAAATTTCAAGGATTAGTTTCTATCTTCCCTAGATTATAGGAAGTGACTCATCTGATGTAATTATGCTACTTTTTGGATAGTATTTTGACCCTATGATGTTTCATGAAATCTATTTTCTATAAGTAGTACACCTTAATTCTTTTTATAGGTTTGACAGTTTTTATTTGCAGTGGAGCTATTGTACAAGCTTTTGTTAATGAAATCAAAGACAGTGTTGCAGACATAGTGTTGAGACTCCAGTGGTATGCCTTTGAGAATATGTTTTTATCTGTAAAATTATCATGTTGAATGTTATGTTATCCATATTTCACATATACACTTCTCTATGTTCATTCTTATAAGTTTATAGACGGAAATCATGCTTTCCATGCTCTGTTTTTTCATAAGATTTACATGAACATGTATCTACCCTTATGATGAATGGATTCAGTTTAATGTTCATTCGGACTCTCTCTATTTTCACCCTATACACAATGAAAAATTAAGCATGCTTCTAAGCTTACATACCTGGCCTCACCCTTACCTCTGTAGTCTAGCCTTTTGAAATTTGACCTAAACCCTAGACCTAGTTCCCTAACTGTCATTCCTATCCATAAAAACTCTAAACACACAAAAAACACTAATCTACTAAGCATCATAACTAGCCTAAGATCAATATATTCAGTCATCTCATTGGCTGCAAAGTGACATTGAGATATCCCTCTCTGGTCTTGGTAGGTCTAGCTACCTGACCTAAAGGTTGGTTTGTGGTTACCTTCCTTCAACTCCATTCTCAGCCTTGGGAAGTGAGGGGGAGTGATGACATTTTTGGCGCTGCTGCCAGGGAGTGATTGCAAAAGTTTCCTTAGGAAAAATTATAGTTCACTAAAGGTTAGAATTGTGGGTGACAAGTTCTGACATTCAAAAAAGGTCGAGTCTGTAAATTTGAGCCAAAGTACCAATTTTTCAAGAAAACCTAGCTCCCAAAAGACACACCAGGTCAAATCCAGACCCAAATCTCTCACCAATTGTCAATGACCTTGAGATTATTTTAAGAAATCAAAAGAAAAAGTCTCGAAAGGTTGGAAAGGCTATTCCTCCACTTGTAAAATCAAACTCCTTGCTTATGATATTTGCTTCCAAAAATTTGTCCTATAATTTTGAATTTGAAACATCTTTGTTTAGGTCTAAGTCTAAAACTTTTCTTTCATAAATTTTATTTGATCCTATTGATTTTGATACCATTGTACCATTTTCTGAATCTTCTTATTATGATGTTGATAGTGAATTCTAGTCTAACTTTCACAAACTTCAAGGTTTGGTACATAAGTTTCAAGTAAATTTAGATAGAGCCTATTTCAAGACCAGCAACAGGATTTTTCTTCAGCACCTACCATTACACCTTCTCACATAGATACATCATCATCTCTTCCTTTCATTCCATCATTACCTCTGCAAGTTTTCACTCCATCAACACCTCTACAACCCCCTCCATTAATCATGTCCTTATTCACTCTGTTGATCTTCCCGCAACAACTCACCGCATTGTCTCAGAAATATGGTCAAAGACTTCCCCTTTTTATGGAATATTAGAGGCTACTGCTTATCAACACATTTTTAAAGTGGTTTATTACATAGATCTTGAAGAGATTGAAAGTGATAACGCCAAGATGTGCATCATAGCACAAATTTTCTCAGGAGAGATTAAATAAGGGTTCCACTCTCTCACAACTAGTTCAATAGCTAATTCATAACAACTAATTGATATGTTTAAGAAAACATGGGAGGAGAAGAAGAATCCATTGCAAATCCTAGTTGAATATAATGCCTTGAAAATGAATCCTAATGAGTCTATACAAGACTTTACAGCTAGATTCAATAGAATTTATGATTCTATTCTTGAAAATATCAAGCCTCCTCTAGGCCTTGCTTTACTTCATTACCATGATGGTTTCGATCCTTATATGGATTACCATATGAGGGAAAAAATGCATCAACCCTTGAAGAGATGTAGAGAAATGTAGTGAGCATGGAAGCTAACCCAATTATCAAAAAGTCAAAAATCAAGATTGAGAAAAGGGTGGCTATCAATGAAGAAACATCTACTTAATCCAAAGGCAAGATCGACACCTTGATAAAAACCATGGAGAATATGATGGAAAAAATGGCCTTCGTTGATAGACAAGTTCAACCCTCCTTTCGAAATCCCAATTTCAGGGGTCAAAATCAGCAGCCTCAATACAGGATCAAGCAAAGGGAATAGATGGGTCAGGATCCACAAAGTCAGCAACAAATTCACACTCCATTTTAGCAAAACTACAAAGAAGGTCCCGATGAAGAAGATGAATAACATATTTTAGGTGAGGATAATTTATTTGAGGAAAATCAACAGCCTAGTTTCCTCACTGAAGAAAATCAATTTTCTGCAGAAATTCATGCACCGGATGATCAACAATATGTCTTGTCAAATGATGATATGTTATCAGTATGAAAAAAATATTACCAGAGGGGATATCAAAATCCTCTTACTCAATTACAGAGGCAGTATGGTTTGAGGAATATGAATGTTCTTATAATCTCCAAACAGAAAAAATAGAATTCTCAAACCGATACTCATCATAAAGAGACGAATACTTCAAATCAAAGCAAAGATAAGGGACCTATTGTTCCTAGTCCCGCAAAAGGCAATGAGCCTTCCACCAAAAGTTATAAAATATATAAACAAGTACAAGATGGAGGACAGAAGAGAAAGATCTCGCGTAAATATCAACTTGAGAAGAAATATGCACCATGCAAAGAGGTAGAAAAACATTCTGCCCTTTTTAGTCTTGAAAATGAAATCTATAAACTGAAAGTATCCATTCTTTTAACTAAAATAGTCAAGAATGACCAATATAAGTTTCAAGTAGCCAAGTTTCTTAGAGTAGATCAGATGTCTGATATGGTCAATGTAAGTGAGATCACCCAGAAATTTTATTTGGTCCTGTTGTTGATGGTGATTTAGAAGATAGTGAGGTCTCTCTGTTTTATCTTAGCATCAAAATCCACGATTTTATACTCATAATGCCATGCTTGATTCCAGAGCATCTCATAACATTATTCCCAAAGCCATCATGGATATATTAGGCCTAGATATCACAAGACCTTACCATGACCTTTATTCGTTTGATTCAGGTAGATTGAAATGCCTTGGCCTCATTAAAGATCGAGTGGTGTCTTTATAGCAAATCCCAGCCAAGAATGTCCTCATGGATGTTGTTGTGGCTGACATCCTCCTAGATATGGAATGTTTCTCTCCCAGTCATGGTGTTACACCAATTTTTGGTCACCTAACCATTTACAATTAGATGGATTGAAATACACCATGTAAGGCGAATTTTACCATAGTAAACTTGCTTTCACTATAAGAAATAATTCAATAAACCATAGTTTATTAAGTTATTTATGATCCAAATAGAGAATCCCATGAGGAATAATTAAATAAATCATTATTTATTTGATTTTCCTCTAGGAATAATTAGTTAAACCTCTGTTTAATAATATTCCTAGTCATATTTAACCTAATTAATGAGAAAAAATTAGATAAATAATTATTTATCTTATTATTCTCTAGGAATAATTAATTGAATCATTATTTAATTAATATTCCTTGTTAAATTTGACTAAATCATTTAAGAATAATAAAATAAATCATTATTTGTTAAATTATTCCTTGATCCCATCCTTGAAATGATAAATAAATATTTTATTTGTTCATTATTTGTAAATAAATGGATTTAACCAATTTAAACTCCTTTTCCCTCCAACAAAATATAATAAAATATTCCAAGCAGTTAGATCTAGATCTTGGTTAATAATATTTTACTATGCACCATTATCAATGATAGCTCAATATTTTGTTATAAATAGGAAGGTTTTCCATTCACTTCTTACTTTTGATCCTTTTATCATAGTCAGACTTTAATCCTCTTATCATTGTCATACTTTGATTACTTTTATTTTCTTTTTGCTTATTGATATCCCTTTGAGTTCTACGCGTATTGGGTTTTCTACACCATTGAGAGAGAAACTCTGCAGATGAAGCGTTTGAGGACAACCAAGAACCCATCCCATTGAGGGGGACTAGTAACATCATTCTTAGTTCCCTTCCTAGGTGTTAATATAATACAAAAAAAATCTTTATAATTCTTGTCTTGTCCATTTGATATTTTGGATAAACTCTTATTTTATTTTACTGTTTAGCTAATTTATTTGCATAGATCTAGGTTTTTTGTTTTGACCGTCTAGTGCAGATCTAAAGAAGTTAGACAACCATCTTTTTTTCTAGGGTTGTTTCTCATGTGTAGCTAAAGTGATCTCTTTTGGTACACTTGCGTTAAGAATTCATTCTACAAATTAGTGTCTCAACAGGGCTTTATTTAGATTTCCTGTGTAAACATCTACTTAGCACTTATGGTTTTTATTCAGCTATTTTTTAGCCTCTTAATGTTGTTTTTTTACCTTTTATGCCCTAAAGCAGTAAAAAATCTAACTTCCGCATGTTTCTCAGTTTTTTTCCACAAGTAACAAGTATGAGCCACGCCATAGAGGACAAATTTTTCTGCAACCTGCCGCCTGAGACTCCCAGAAGTGCAACTCGCACTTTTCAGCCTAGCTTCTGTGAGTTCAGGCTCATATAGCAGTTGTTGGGCCAAAAACTGCGAGTTTAGTAGCCTGCAGGACAGTACCTGCATGCTGCAACTTTTTTCAGGGTTTTTTCTGTAATTTTCAAGATTTCCCGCAAGCTCTATTCAGGGTTGTTTGACCTCTGTCTCCGCACTTCTTAGGCCTGGATATGCTTAATTTTTCTCTTTGAAGTGGGAAAAATTCCCTTAGGGATTCAGTACGCTTCCACCTTTTTAGGAGGGGTTTAGTTGAGTAGGTAGTCTGAGATTTTGCAGTGCTTTCAGCCATTTTTTAGGGTATGATCTTTCTTTCTTTCAGGTCCATTTAGATCAGCTATTATCTAATTCAAAAATCCCTCTTGAGTCTTGTTTGACCTCTCCCTTAGGGTCCCTCTTGTTTCCCTTATGGTTTTAACCTGTCACCTCCCATTTTGCAGTAGTTTTCCCTCTGGTTTCTTACTATTTTATGCACCTCTTTTCAGTAGATCTGAGTCATTAGATCCTCATCCCTTAGAGATTAAATATTTTTACCACCTTGTGTGTTTTGAGTCACTTTCACTCGCCTCTTAGAACAATTTTTTGGGAGCCCTTCTTTTTGGGTTGAATTTATGCATCTTTAGCTTTTTATTTTACTGTCGTTTCAATTTTATTTACAGTTATACAACATTTTTTTCTTTTTCTTTATACACAACTGTCTAGGCTTAATTAAAATTAACACACAGATTGCACACACACAAACCTAAAGTGAAGAGCGCTTGGTTTACACCGCCAATCCAAGACATAAACATCATAATTAATTTATCTTCCCCTCCGCGCCTTTTCTTATCTCTCTTCATTATTGGGTTAAGTCTCGTGTCTTGTGATCATTGCGCCCCAAAGGTGTTTATCTCAGAGACTCTTAGGCCTTCATCCTCAATTTCTGTTAGGAAGACTTACTCCAGCTCGTAGAAGGCAAGTTAGTCCTCTGTTGAATCCCTATACTGACTTTGATTCTGGTCCATCGGGCCTGTTAGACTCCTATACCAATAGGTGTCATATATTATGATTGACTTGATGAGCTATGTAATATGTTCATACCTTTTCTTGTTACAAAGGTTTTCCATATTGTCAAAAAAATTAAAAATTAAAAAATTAAAAAAAATGTAAAGAGGGTATACCCTAAAAGAAAAATCAAAGGGTGAAAAAATAAAAATGGCCAAAAAAGTGAAAGAAAATGAACCCCACCAAAAAAAAAGGCCAAGGAAAGTGTGCAAGTCTAAATGCCACTACTTTTTGCTCTTATGTAAATAAACAAATTGTGTGCAAATTGTATTTTATGCCACAATTTATGAACAGTCAAACAGTTTAAGCTTGGCTAGTTCATTTTTCAATTTTATGTTTTAGAGATAGAGAATAAAATCTGACCAAACTGTTTAATCTTGGTAGATAAGTAGATAGGTAGAGTAAATAAAAGGAGCTCAACAGCTTAATCTGAGCCCTTGGATGTAATAAGGTTAGAATTAGATAGATTTCCACATGTAAAAGAAAAAAGTGTGATAAGGGTTTTCTAGTCTAAGTACACCCTAATAAAGAAGAAAAAAATGGTAGGGTAAAGTAGGTAGGGTAGGTAGATGATGTTGCAGAATTACATGTGATGGATAATGATTCTAGATGTGTTAAATATTTACTTTCATCACAAGTGCAAGGCAGACATTACACTGGAAGAATTTCAAGCAAAGCAAAGTCAAATTATTAACTTCCCCTCTCATTTTTCCCTAAAAATTTTCACTAATTTCCCCTAAGTACTAAAGCATTTGAAAATTAGAGGGGCTCAAGGCATTTCCTTGACTTTTGGAGGGACCGGACCCTCGGCCCAATTATTGGAAAAGCCTAAGTACTTAAAATCATTCATCATGACATTCACTCACTACTAAAAAATCTTTTCCTAAGTAAAATCCCATTTTACTTAGGAAAATTATGCAATATTTCATAAAAACCCTATTCATAAAAGCATAAGTTAAATATATTACCTTGATGTTTTACACTTAGCGCTTCTATTCATCTTCCATATTAATTTCTAATTTATTATATTAAATCCCTATGAAAATTTCCCCTTTCCTCGTATTAATTTAAATATAAAAAATTTCCATATACTATATATCCCGCCCCTTTGGTTGAAAAATAACCATATAATTATTAATTGTGATTAATTGGTTGAAATTTCCAATTAATAAATAAACCCGACACTCCGTCATATAAAGGGATTAATTAACCCTCATGGTAATTAACCCTCATGGTTAATTAATAACCTAATCAACCAATAGAATTCCCCCGATGCGATTATTTCATAATAAATTACATTGGGCCCACACTATTAATTTCCCGTCATCTTCCCTTTCGGTAGACCGTTCGATCAACCAATCTGAGATCTACGGTTGACGTCCATATCGTTGGCCTCTACGTTCAAACGATAACGCGCGATGGCCAAGCAGTTTTCTGAATAGTGTCGTGCCACGTGTTGTCTATCGTATGGAATCGCTCGCCCTCCGCTAAAAACTGCCCTTCCCCAAAAGTTGTGCGATGAATACCATTTACCTCTTGCCTCCCGTGACAAAGCCACCATACTTGCTGAAGTCATCCATTAAAAAGATAAAAAACCCTCCAACCTTTGACTTTGCTAATAAAACAAATGAACCTGCGTCATTTTCACTATCCCATGCAGTGACCAGTGTCCCATGCAATGAATTCCAAAATCAACTGTCAAAGTTTGTCAACGGCCACCTTGCTAAGGAAAACTGCAGTCGAGTATTCCAGAATTCATCCGCCATAGCCAACACCTGTTTTAGTTACTATTCATTTCCCAGAAAACAGGTATTTACCCAAATTCCCGTTGAACTCTGCAAAATCCTGGTTTTTGTTTTAATTCCACACGAAAAACTGAAACAGGGTTCAAAATTAGTCTTCATTTCATTCCTCAATTGCAATTGCATTCCCAAATCTGTGATTGTGCACGTTTTTTTCATCAAAACCTGAATTCATTTCTGAATCCACAAGAACCAGAAATGGAAATTCCCGTGGCTTTGAATGTCGCACCCCTGAATGCCCCTCACAGAGATTTAGACTATTTGCCTTTAACATATAGGGATTTTCAAGTTAAAGACCTTGTCCTCAGTGAAAATCCTCTTCAATTTTTTTGCCACTGCAGAGATAACTACCTGAATGGCTCTGACATTTTTGGATTATGGGAATCCAATCTTCCCATGTATCTTCTCCCCTCAGTCCACATTTTTCCTGAAATAATCCATTACTTCCATGCCAATTATGATCCCAATCAATGAGCAGTCTTGTCCCCAAGTCAAACCGTCCTTTTCCCAATAATTGCTCAGTCTATCAACGAAATGTTACAGTT
This sequence comes from Pinus albicaulis, assembly GCA_034641835.2. Taxonomy (NCBI): domain Eukaryota; kingdom Viridiplantae; phylum Streptophyta; class Pinopsida; order Pinales; family Pinaceae; genus Pinus; species Pinus albicaulis. Next base: position 1,264,816,997 of record CM076575.1, on the reverse strand, counting down.
TCAGCCTGGTCAAGCCCTGACTCCCCTTTCCATGGGATATTTACTTGAGAAATCAGCCAATTTATCCAAAGAAGGGTTAAATCGCCTCCGCCAAACCTTCATGTTGCCAGAACATCAGCCCAAAGTCCCTCCCCCTTATGGTTATACCTTTTTCACTGAGGTGGGCAGGCTTATTTTGAATATGATATCCTATATAATGGGTTTCAATACTAATGAATATGTTGATCAATTAACCCTAGTATTGTTGTCAATTTTTACCCCTGGACAGCTCCCTACTATCAAATATGATTTTTCTTCCTACATTGCTGATAAAATCCATGATCATTTCATGAGATTAGAAAATGAGAGAGTGTTCAAGTATTCCTCTGTTATATATCATCTCATGCTTTACTACCAATCAGAAAGTTTTCCTTTCCAGGTAAAGAAACTTGATGCCAAAGGAAACCCTAGGTTTGTAATCTTTTGGTTTGCAATCACTCATAATTCCTCTGATTCTCCTTATTCTTACAATGAGTTCATTGACCTATTTTTGCACCCTGCAACCACTTTATTAACAGGAGTCTCCCCTCCTAGGTTCAATAATGACATGAAGAAAATTCTCCAACTTTCTAAACAAAACATGATAGGTGATTGGTACCTATACCGAAATCACACAGAAATCAGAATATATGGTTGTGAGTTATGCCCTTTCAAGTTACCAAAATATGTCCCAATGAGGCTCTTTGCTTTAGAGTATTTCAGAAAGGTGATAAATTCAGAAATAGTTCATTTTTGTAATGCAAAGAAAAAAGCTCAACTTAGAATTAAAAGTCAATTAGGTCCTTTTATCTGCAATTCTAGGGATGCATGAAAAGAAGCTGAAAGAATCTTAGAAGACTATCTCAAATTACAAAAAAATTTCTACTGGGTACCTTATGACCCAAACAGCTTTATTTGTGATAGAAGGATGAAAAATAAATTATCACCATACCTTCATCGTAGAATCCCAGAAATTGAGCAATTTTCCAATATGGATGAATGGATGGAAGGGGCATTAATTGAACAAGCATGCTGACAATCAGGCCAGCTCCTCAACTAGTTCATCAACAGCAGCATTGCCTACAGGCAAAAATCTTCATGACAGATTGGAGAATTTGTTTGATCTCGAGCATGAGGTAAAGCATTTATTCCCAATTCAGCCTACTTTCTTCAGATATATAGAGACAGATGAAACTCTGAGGAAGCTGCAAAGAACCAGAATACCGGAAGATAAATGGTGGGAAAAAATGTTATAACTTTTGTAAAGATTATCCTTGCATGAATTTTGATCATTTACTACAGTAAGTCATGATAAGAAGGATAAAAGGATAAACAGAGGTTAAAGTGTATCATTACAGGTAAAGAGTATCAGTGAAACAGAGCAGCCATCACAAAATTACTAAAGAGGACAGCAGCAAGCCCAATCATAGGGCCTGCCTCCAGCACATTCTCAAAGGAAGGAAACAGCACAACATCGGTTATCCTTTCTCTTATCTACGAGACCATCTGTCTCTATTTTCTTGTAATATATCCATGAGTCATCCTAGATTATATCTCATTTTGTTAGGATATATTTTTTATAATTATTTGTATAAATACTCCCTCAATTGGAGTATTGAAGGGGTGGATTCTTAGACTTTGCTGTAACATTGATTACTTTGGAATAAAGTGTTGTTGGACAAATTTCATATGGTCGGCTGGATAAGGAATTGATGCAAGGGACTTTTCACAGGATTCTTGAATCAAACAACAGATCAATAAGTCATCTATCTCTTATGTTTTGAAGTTTTATACTTGTTTATTATATCATCTGTGTTTCATATCTGAATGATAAATGAAAAGGAATAATTCAGAAAGTGTTTAAGTGCAATCTGTTTTCAATCGTTATTGTTCTTAATGTTTTCTTCTAAACTAGTTTTAACAGTGAATTCTTAATTGCTCCTGTTTTCTAGTTTATTCATTTTTATTATTTGATAAAGAATTCTTAATTGCTCTTTGTCAACAATCAGTCAAGTTCCCTCTTTTGAATATGTTGAAGGATTCTTAGTTGCCCTTCATCCATTTCAAGTCCATTCCATTCATTTAAGATTTATGATTGTTCTTTATTTGATTACCTTGCCCTGTGAAACCATCTCTTGTTGAGAAACTTAATCTAGTTAAGCCATCTTCTTGACTCCATTAGCCCAATGGCCTAAATTACTCGGTCTTACCCTCTGCTATAGAATTTCATCACCCAATTTTAATTAAAATCCCTGAACTTTCATAACTAGCCTAATATCTTTCAAAACAAAGCTAAATTTTACAGAGAGAGCCCTCTCTGGGTACAGATTGGCTAGATTCTGTACCTAAAAGTTGGTTTGTGGTTACCTCGGACCCCTTTCCTCTTTCAACAACTTCAAGGAAAATCTGAGTGATAACAGGGCCATCACTCTGATTCTAAACCTGGTTCTCCTCTACCTCATTCTCCCACCATGTCAGGTGCCAATATAGGTACTGGTCCTCAACCTAGTGGCAGCCCTAGCCTAAACTCTGGAGCTGCTAGTAGTGGAACCAATATTGGAACCATCTCAACTACTCCCTTTCTACCTTCTATGGCAGGATTGAGCCTTTTCGATTTTAGCCAGTTAATTAACGACCATATACACCATGATCCAGGTTGGCCTATTATGCCAACTAAGTTTCCTTCTATCATCCCTAATTTTGAAGAAAATACTGGAGAGGACCCTACTAATCACGTCCAATTCTTTCACATGTGGTGTTCATCCAATTATATCATTGATGACTCTATCTGCCTTCGGTTATTCTAGCGTATTCTCACTGGAGATGCTACAAAGTGGTATGTGGACTAGGCCTCTGCCTCACATTCCACTTTTGTGACTCTTTCTAAATCATTTCTGTCCTACTTCCAGTTACCTCTCTGATATGATATCGTTACCGAGTTGTTGACCGCATTCTGTCAAAATTTTTCCACTCGCCTTTCTGACCATGTCCAGGGATGGTGTAAAAGGAGGAGTTTATGTCAAGCTCCCACATTCGATGACCGTGTCTATATGGATTGGTTTCACAGAATTCTTTTTTCTTCTATTGGTAAAGATGTCGCATCTCACTTTCCTCAGAAAGAGGAAGAAGCTCTCCAAATCACATTGAAATATGACTTTATCTATGCCCAGTCTGGTTATTTTGATACCGTCTTACCGGATCTTCCTAGACCTAGTGGTTCTAACACACCAGGGGAATCTCACACTACCGATGGTATCATTGGATCTCTTTCACACTTCTATACTCATCCTCCCATGGGTTATGGTTTTCCTCAGGGAGGGTCCAGCTCCTGTAGCACTTATCCCCCTCCCGACAACATGTATCTAGGAAAAATCACATTTCCCAATTGCATCAACCAATGCCAGGGCCTGTGGTTTCTCAAACTGTTTACCCCAACATTTCTCAACCTCATTTTTATCCTTATCAGCAGCTCGGTGCTCCAGCCCCTCCGAAATTAGCACCCCAGCCTCCTATTCCTTCTCAACCTCTACTGCAACAACCACCTCCCCCTCCAAGTTAGGTGTATACGCAGCAGAGTGTAATCGGTCCTCAAAATTCAAAGAAAAAGAGGAAAGGAAACCAAAACCAACCCGTGCAAGGTAATCAAGGGTGCCAAGGGAACCTGCCAAACACTAACAACCAACAACAGGGAAATCAACCCAACTAGGATAGGCCTCTTTGTATGAACAAGCCTTGTTCTTCTTATGGTCTCCATGGCCATTATACTCACGATTTTCCCCTTTTACACCAAATGTGTCAGTTGTGGGAATCCCAAGAAGCATCTAGAGGACAACAAGCCATGGTTTAGGCTTTTCCAAATACTACGCCTATTCAACCAGTTATTTTTACTGACCCTTTCCCTCAGCAAGGATATGTAGCTACCCAACCCCCTCAAGGTCAAGCCGCCCCTCAACCCTCACAGTCTGGTACCTCTGATTACCAGATTCTCATGATGAATTTTGAAGTAGTTAATAACACTGATGTCAACCTTAAAACTCGGTCGCGCCAATATGGTAAGCCTCCTACTTCATCTGCAACCGAGTCTCAAACCAAAATTTCCATAGAGTCTTGTTCGACACCTGATGCCCCTTTACAAATCCCTCAGCCCTAAGTAGAGGTCCTTTCCAATATCCCTAAAGGGCCATTACACCTAACTATTGCTTCTTCCAAAGCCACCCTTAATTACAACATAATAGAAGTCTTCTGGTTATGCCCTTCGCAACGTAAAGATCTATTATCTGCTTTGGGCCTTTTGGATCCTTCATATGATCGTTTGATCATCTTTGATGTTGAAAATTCAGAACATGTTGTGTAACCAGCTCCAAAAATAGAAGAAAAAAGATATCAACGCCTTAGAAATAAGCCACTTCGAGAAGGCAACCTCCAATACATTACATAAATGAAAAATTCTTGGATGATCCAATTTACAAAACCTCCTTTCTATATATAGGAGTCCATGGGGCCATAATGTAATCCTAGTGGGCCACAATGTAATCCTAGCCGACCTAACAATAATAATTTAAGGGCACACTAATAACAAAATGGGGGTTACAAGGGTACAATAATAACAATAAGGGGGTTACACTAACAATAATAAGGGACTATACTAGTAATATAGGGACCTAACATGCCCCTTTCCTTCAAAAAAGTGTTGTCCTCAACGCTTGAGTAGCTCTAGGTGCTTTTGTATAAAATTCTCATCCTCCCATGTAGAATCCTCAGTGGGTAAGTTCTTCCACTTGATGAGATATTTTGAAATTGATCGATTCCGTAGTTGTCGAGTTCTTGTTTCCGTGACCGCTTCCGGTTCCAATATGATTTTTCCTTCCTCATCAAGTTCTGGCAATATTGTTTGAACTGGAAGATTTTCACCTATAACCTTCTTTAAGCACGAAACATGGAAAACCGGATGTACTCGCGAAGAAGCAGGAAGCTCCAATTTGTATGCCATAGTACCAATCTTTTGCAACACCTTGTAAGGACCATAGTACTTTGGCGATAATTTATTATCCTTCTTAGCTTGCTCGAGGGACATTTGTTTATATGGTTGTAGCCGTAAAAATACCCAATCTCCTACATCAAAACTTCTCTCGCTACGATGTTGATCTGCCTGTTGTTTCATTCGATTTTGTGCCAAATTCAGGTTATCCTTTAAGAGTTGGAGAACTTCTTGCTAATGCTCGATGTGATCTTCCACCGCTTGAACCTTCGAATTTTCCCTTAAAGATGATGTGATCGATGGTGGATGATATCCATAAAGTGCCATAAATGGGGTCATTTTTGCTGCAGTATGGAAGGAAGTGTTATACCACCATTTAGCGAGAGGTAACCACTTGACCCATTGTGTTTGTTTATCGGATACAAAACAACGAAGATATCCTTCCAAACATTTATTTACTATCTCAGTTTGACCATCAGATTGAGGATGATAAGATGAGCTATGAGCTAATTGAGTACCCAAACAAGAAAATAACTCCGTCCAAAAAATTTCCAGTAAAAATGGGATCTCTGTCGCTCACAATAACCCTTGGGCTTCCATGTAGCTTTTGAATTATGTCCATAAATGTAGTAGCAACTGCACTTGCTTTAAATGGATGAGATAATGCACAAAAGTGTGCATACTTGGTAAGTCTATCAACTACCACCATGATGACACTCTTTCCTTCGGACTTAGGTAAACCTGTGATAAAATCCATTGAAATCTCCTCCCAACGTTGACTTGGAGTGGATAAAGGTTGTAGAAGTCCTGGGGTCTTAATTGTTTCCACTTTATTCTGCTGGCAAACCAAACATTCCGCCACAAACTTTCGAATATCAGATTTAAGGCCATCCCAAAAAAATTCTTTCTTCACCCTGTGGTAATTTTTTAAAAATCCCGAGTGTCCTCCTAAAGGAGAAGTGTGCAATTCCAGAAGAATCTTTTGTTTTAGTTAGTAATTCTTACAAAGATATAAGCGATCTTTGTACCATAAGGAATCATTTTTCCAACTAAATGTATCAGATGTACTAGGATCTTGCTGCAACTTTTGAATGAGTGTCCATACATCTTTGTCCTTATTCCATTCATCTCTTGCTTCGGTTATCCAATCTAGTTGGATAATAGAAATGGCACAAAGCAATGCTTCCACCTCTTCATTCTTTCTTGAGAGTGCATCTGCAACAACATTAAGATTTCCTTTTTTGTAGATTATTTCAAAGTCATAACCCAACATCTTTGTGACCCATTTTTGCTGCTCTTCTGAAGATAGTCTTTGTTCCAAAAAAGTGTTTAAGACTATCATGATCAGTTTTTACCTTGAAGTGTCTTCCCATTAGGTAAGTTCGCCATTTCTTTAGTGCATGTAGTATTGCTAACATTTCCTTCTCATAAATAGGTTTCTGTAAATACTTTCCTTTGATTTGACGACTTTCAAAAGCAATGGGTCTTCCTTCCTGCATTAAAACTGCACCAATTCCATTTCCTGAGGCATCACATTCCACAATAAAGGTTTTTGTGAAGTCCGGCGTAGCTAAGACCGGTGCTAGGCACATTGCCTCTTTAAGATGTTCAAAGGCCTTAGTTGCTTCAGGAGTCCATGAAAATGCATCTTTCTTCAATAATGTTGTTAGAGGTGCTGCTATTCTCCCATAATTCTTAACAAACTTGCGATAATAGCCTGTTAACCCGAGAAATCCTCGCAACTGCTTTATTGTCTTGGGGACTTTCCATTCCTTAATGGCTTTAATTTTGTTAGGGTCTACTTTCACACCCTCGTGAGATATAATATGACCCAGATATTCCACCTATTGTACTCCAAAGAAACATTTGGATGTTTTTGCATATAATTGTTTCTCCTGCAATAGTTTGAGCACCCTGTCAACATGTTCAACATGATCCTTCCAAGACCAGCTGTAGATTAGTATATCATCAAAAAATACTAGCACAAATTTTCTAAGGAAGGGTTTGAAATGGAATTCATCAACCCTTGAAATGTAGAAGGTGCATTGGTAAGGCCAAAAGGCATGAACAAAAATTCATAATGACCCTCATGAGTTCGAAATGTTGTTTTTGGAATATCTTCAGCCTTCATTCTAATTTGATGATATCCTGAACGAAGATCCAACTTGGTAAAATAAATTGCTCCATGTAATTCATCCAATAATTCATCAATCACAGGAATGGGAAATTTATCTTTAATGGTGAGCTTATTGAGCTCCCTATAATCTGGACACATGTGCCATGATCCATCCTTCTTGTGTACCAATACTATAGGAGCAGAGAAAGAACTTCGACTAGGTTGAATTATACCCGCCTCTAACATTTCTGCAATCATACGTTCAATTTCGCTCTTTTGGAAGTAAGGATATCTATAAGGCCTGATGTTTGGAGGAACACTTCCCGGAATCAAATGAATAGCATGATCATGATCATGAATAGGTGGGAGTCCTTTGGGAGTTTCAAACACCTTGGAATGATTGTCCAAGACTTGTTGGAGATCTGCAGAAATAGATGATTTTGATGTCGGAACTTCTAGTGAGCATAATTGTGCAATTACGCCTCGTTGTTCTTCCTTTAGAAGATTTGTCATGAAATTAGAGCTTATTATCCTTCCCGGATTCCCTTCAATACCCCGTAATTCGACTTCCTTTCCTTCTGAAAAAAATTTCAAGAAAAGTTCTTGAAAATTAAAAGCTACCGTCCCCAAAGATTGTAACCATTGTACTCCTAGTACAACATCAACACCTCCCATAGGAATGGAAAGCATTGGACTAGTCAATACATATTCCCCCATGGTTAGCTTAATATTATGGCATTTTCCAGAGCAATTTATAGTTCCTCCATTTGCAACCATCACTTGACATTCTGGTGTTGGGTATAGGAAACAATTTAATTCCTTGGCTACCTTGCAATGAATAAAATTATGGGTGCTACCTGAATCAATCAACACTATTACCTTTTTATTCTTGATTTGTCCTTCTATCTTGAGAGTTTGAGGAGTGGTAATTCCTGCCAGTGCATTACACGATATGGTCGGATTCATTTCTTCCTCTTCTAGGGCTAGTTCCTGGTGTATATTCTCTTCTTGTTCATTTTCTTCTTCCTCTTCACAATCTATGTAAAATAATTTCTTCTCAGCACACTTATGACCTTTAGTGTATTTTCTATCACAACCGTAGCAAAGCCCTTTTGCTCTTTTTTCTTCCAATTGTTGTGGTGTCAACCTTGTAGGTTGTGGAAATCTAGGCGTAGCAACACTTCCTTCTTTATAGAATTGAGTGGTAGGCTTCCTTGTTTCCATAATTTTACATTCAACTTTTCTTGCCAACCTGAATGCCTTCTCCAATGAATCAGGTTCCAGAACGCGAAATTCATGTTGAATGTTATCCTTTAAAGTGCCTATGAAGAGATCAATCCTGTGTTCCTCTGGAATATCAGTTACCCTTATATTCAATTTTTGGAAGTCCTCAATGTGCCGCCCCACTAAACCCTTTTGTTTGAGATTTATCAATTGGCTAAAGAAGGTGTTGCTCTTTGTATCCTCATAATGTGCTATCATTTCCTCCGTAAAAATTGACCAAGTGACAATTTTTTTACGGGAGCAAAGCCTCGATACCATACAAATGTATTTTGTTCTAAATGTAAAGTTGCAATGCGTACCTGTTGTGTGTTTTGCACATTATGGAGATCAAAATATTGCTCCATCTGTAGTATCCATGTTACAGGATCCTTTCCATCAAACTTCCTCATATCCATTTTTGGAATATGGTGGTTCTTCCCGCCAACATTAGAGCTTATGAAATCACGATTAACATTTATTTTGTTCTCATCATGAGGTTCTTCTACTATCTTTTCACCATTAGGAAACATTTCTTGTATCAACTTTGTCAAATCTTCGATGTTTGATTTTATATCATCCATCTTAGCTTCCATGCCAGCTTCCATGCCATCCATCTTAGCTTCCACGCCATCCATCTTAGCTTCCACGCCTTTCTTCAAACCTTCCATCTTCACTTCCACGCCATCCATATTAGCTTCCATGCCTTTCTTCAAACCGTCCATCTTCACTTCCACGCCTTTCTTCAAAACTTCCATTTCATTTTTTGTTGCTCTTTGCGAGAGTGAAATTTGTTGCACTTGCTCGTGTAATTTTGATAGATCATGTTGCAATTCTTCATCTTCATGAGTCATGGTAGAGCCTTCTGAAGGCTTAATGGGTGTTGAATTCTTTTTAGGCGCCATTTTAGAATCCAATATTGATACCTATTCTACAATATTCCCTTGGAATCAATTCAACTTGATTCTTCAAACAAAACTTATGCAATTCGGAAAAAAAATACACACCTTTTACTTTCTTTGAGGAGCTCGATATTGAAATTGAATTATCTCTGTAATTGAAAATCTTCAATATCTGAAATTCAGCCCTGTAGTAGCCCTCTGAATCTTCTTTCAAATTCCATACAGGTCCTCCAATTTGGATTCTTCAAGACAAATTTATTTTCAATCTCCCACAATGACCTAATTATGGACTGGTTTAGTAGAGCGAACTTGTACGACTTGCCACGTGTCACTGTTTCATCCTTTGTCTCTGAAATTGATATCCAAGAAACTAAATTCTATGTAATTGCGACCAATTTTTACGGCACTCCAATCCGATGCCCAGAGAGAGAGTTATTGAACTTTTCCCACGATCACCTCTTTGAGATGCAATTCAGGAGCCTAAAAAAGCACTACATTCCACAGATCATATCTCCAAAAATATTGCGAACCAAGCTTTGAAATTTTTTGACGAATTTCCTCAGGATTTCAGCTTCGCACCATACAAATTTCAGATTCTGAACCTTCGTAGAAAAAAATTTATAGCGAAAATGCCACGATGATCTATTTAGGAGCTTGAAAAAATACCTAACTTCCACAGATGATATCTCCGAAAATATTACGAACCAAGCCCTGAAATTTTTAGACAATCTTCCTCAGGATTTCAGCTTCGCACCGTAAAACTGTCAACTTCCGAAACTTCGTAGAAAAAAAGTTATAGCGAAAATGCCACGATGACCTGTTTGGAGCAGCGAAACCCTAGAATCCAAAGCTCTGATACCAAATGTTGTGTAACCAGCTCCAAAAAGAGAAGAAAAGAGATATCAACGCCTTAGAAATGAGCCACTTCGAGGGGGCAACCTCCAATACATTACATAAAAGAACAATTCTTGGATGATACAATTCACAAAACCTCCTTTCTATATATAGGAGTCCATGGGGCCATAATGTAATCCTAGTGGGCCACAATGTAATCCTAGCCGACCTAACAATAATAATTTAAGGGCAAAATAATAACAAAATGGGGGTTACAAGGGTACAATAATAACAATAAGGGGGTTACACTAACAATAATAAGGGACTATACTAGTAATATAGGGACCTAACAGAACATCCCCCCTTACCTTCATTCATCGCCTTCCAAATACCTATCGATATTAGTAACACCCATGTTTTGCGATGTATCATTGATGAGGGCGCATCCACCTGCATGATGTATGCCTTTATTTGGAATAAACTCAGATCACCTGAGTAAGCCCCATCCACCATAACTTTGCATTCTTGGGACGGTCACTCTTCTCAGCCCCTTGGCATGTACCGCAATTGTCCTGTCACTCTTGCGGGAAAGACTATTTGTATTGACATTGAAGTCATTGATGCCCCCTTGGATTACAACTTCTGTTGGCTTGTAGCTACACCTATGCGACGTTTGATGTCACATCTGTGGTTCATCGTAAGATGTGCTTTCCTCACAATGGAAAGATTGTTACCATTGATTAGTTGAAATATTACGAACCGAAGTCTCAGATCTCCCCCGAGTCTATCATATCTTCTGTGTTCGATAAGAAACAGTCACACCTCTTACCAATGTTTCACCTAGATTCTATAAAATATCCACCTTGCTAGGTGCTTTCCCTGGTCCCTCCCCTCCTGTCACAGATCCCAACTCATTGAATGTTTTCATGATGCAATTGTCTCAATCTAGCCACAAGCGGTCTGATTCAACCACCTGGAAACCTCTGCATTCACAACCTACTTGTGGTCACTCCAAGGAGCATGTAGCGCTTTCCTTTCAAGGACCTTCCTCTACTGTTGATGTCTCTTCCACTCCTTTTCAACCAGGAACAATTCCCCCTAGCCTTAACTAGTTGGGAGTCATTCTGCCAGACCATTACCCCTTTGGTTAGATATTGTTTCTCGCTCCCCCATTTGGAGTCTTTTAGGTGCCCGTTATGGCTACGTTGAGCTTCCTAATTTGACCCTCAGGTTCCTAGTCTGGTACATCGATCCCCCACCCAAAACCCTGCCTGGTCAACTCAAACCTTATACCACTTTGAGCCCGGTCCAACCGGTCGCCACGACCCCTACCATTGCTTTAGTTCCTCAGCCACCTCAACACGAATCTACCCCTGTTGCGAAATCATCTGGTCAGGGGGGAAAGCTAGAAAGAAGGAACCTAAGGATAAGGCTTCCCAAACATGTCATGTTCCTCCTAAACCTCCAAAGAATTCACCTCCGTGCACTTTGTTTGATGTTGTTGGGCATGCTACCCAGAATTGTCCTGAACTTCCTCTTCTCAAACTTGTGGTTAACGAAATGTTTCTTGAATCTGATATCTTAGAGGTCCATGTTACCTTACCTGATTCAACTAAGAAACTAAAAATGTTGTGCACGAATCACCCTTGTGTTGTGTGTGATATTTATGGCCACTATTATCTCCTTTTTCCTTGTCTCGAAGATTTTTGTGACACCCTTGAAGTCATCCGCTGAATCGAGGCCAAACATAGAGAACCCACTACTCCTCTACTCATGTGTTTGGCTCAGCCAGAACTAGAGGACATTGTCATACCTCCACCCAATTTTGAGATGATGGAACCTTTGGCCACTATGCTCTATCTATCATCATCTATGAATCCTTGGTAGAAAACCCCTCCTGGGAATTCCCTTATGTTTCAACTAAACCTCCTTCAGCGATCACCTTGGGCTCAACATCGGTAGATGTTTCATCTACTAGCTATTTGCTTACCCTCTGTAGTGATGCATATGTGAACCATATCTCTCATGATGATGCGTCAGGTAGCCCCTTCATGTAACGTGGTATTTCTTCTACCAATCCCCCCATCTTTCACTTTGATGAAGACATTATGGAAGAAATGACCACCCCTGACATTCCTTGGGATGATATGCACCACTGTGCATACTTCCCTCCACATCAATTCCATGACCAGTATGTTGTGTATTCTAAAGACTTCATCTCAAATGAGGTCGATCGGTTTAGAAATCCCATTCTTGTGCCCGATGCTTTTGATGAAGAAAACATTGCCTTGGGGGCACATAGCGCCCCAGAAGGAATTGAGGCTTACACCAAGCTATTCAAAGAATTACACAATGTTTCCACCAGGTCCTATTTAGAGAAGCCCGGACTTGAACCAACCATTATCGACACATGGAACGATGCCTACCTTGTCTATCAAAAGTTGATACGCATTTCTCAATGAGAGGCTCTCAAAACCGCAATCGATAAGCTCAAGCAGGATGGTATTCCTATCTGATTCTCAAGAAAATAAGCAACATCCGTGTATGTATGGATTTTCGTGACCTGAACAAATTTTGTCCCCAAGAAAAATTCCATACACCATGTATTGACCATATATTTAACAAGTGTAACGGCCATAGAAACTTTACCCATAGCATCCCCCATGCATGTTTTATTTCAGCCATGCATTCAGGTTTCTTGCATTGTCCATCATATTCTCATTTGTTGTCTTGTGACGCCTTTTAGATGGATGCTTCATCCACATCGTACATCGGATATGCCGATGGTGCAAGTCGCTACTTTTTTTTACCCCCATACATTCATTAGTCCTTTCCAACGGCGTATGTATTGGATCTGCCACCAATAATCAAGCCGAATATGATGCAGTGATAGATTTGTTAGTTGATGCCCTTGAACATCGCATCCTTCATCTTCATTTTTGTTTAGTTCCCCTGCTGCTTGTCATACAATTGAATGGCATATATCGTGTGCATAACCAAGTCCTTTTTAGAATATATTTATGAGTGAAACTCTTAATGCATGAATTTGAAACCATTACGTTCAGTCATGTACCTAGAGCACAACATCACTATGTAGATAGCATTGCAAACAATATTATAGGTTGGCACTTATCACATGCATTTAACACAAGAAAATGATAATAAAAAAAGGCGAGCCGCATACTCATCAGATATAAAAAGATGCATATCCATAATATGTGTCCACAAAATCATAAATATTTTGGAGTCCTCTACTCTAATACATCTGACATTCCCATAGCATGTTACAAAAATCAAAACTGGGGGCACCTCATGCCCCTACATCTAATCATTATGTGGAGGGTCCCAAGCCAATGGCTTGGCTCCTGCAGCGTGCAAATCTTGCATACCCTGCCCGGCCATCCCCTCGCCACTCCGAGGGTAGCTCGACACATGCCTCAATGTAGCGGTCATCTAGATCTTGCCATCTGTGCTTTGATACCTCAGTCATCAATAGCTCACATCTACAACGGATATCCTCCAATAGTGCCTCTAAATAGGCTCTGTTAGCTCCTCTAACTGTACTAGACTCTGCAGCCCCTGGCGTTGCGGGTCGTCCCATATACCTGGCCAGTTTCACCGGTGCTATATCTGCATGCAAAAATAAAAAAAATCAGTACCATTTACATCATTCTAAAAATTTAAATGCATCATGAAATATAAAAAAATTTCATTTACCATCTGGTCACCATGCTCGGCCTCGTGGAAGTGGCAAGTACGAGTCCCCCTGATATTTCATCCCACTGTATGGATAGTCATCTATATACAGCAACGTTTTCTCCCAATGTGAAAATAAATTGGGTCAGAACACCTGCCTGACTCCCTCGCCTCCTCCTCTCCTCAGTAGCTGCCCCCAACAACACATCCTGGGCTCTTTTGGGCCCCCATCATGGATCTGTACATGAGGCTGAAGTGTGGGGATCTTCTCGAAGAATAATGAGCACAACACTGTACCAAAAGCATAGTCATGGTTCACTTGTCGCTTGCATAGAGATAGTTTTCATGTCAACCACAATAGCATCATCTGGGCCCACCCATAGTAGGTCCTGCTCAACATGTTCTCAACAAGCATCATCTGCCCTTTAGTGATGTGGTGGAAGACATAGTTTCCCAAGATCTGCAGCACTATTACAGCGACAGCCTTAGTCTCTAGTATCTCTAGGTATCCGATCGGTATAGTTGTGGCCTTGACATGAATATCTGGTTGAAAATGGCATTCCACAAACTCATAGATATTTCGTCCCCGTGGTAATACTGGATGGATGTTTCCCACCATCCCCAATGGTGGGAGATCGGTCAGAAAATAAATTTCATGAATATTCAGCTCGATCTGGTGCCCTTGAACTATAAATACCTCTTGGTCCGGGTCCCAATAGCTGACCATCTTGGTTAACAAGGGCTCTCCTGCCCTTATTAAGGGGGGTTGAGAACCCCATATCTTGCCAGTGTGCCTCAAATAGCATGATCCCCTTGGATCTCATAACGAAGTGACTCAAGATCTCTCTCTCTCCAATTGACCTTTCACTATGCCATACCTACAAAAAACCAATAATTTGTTAGTTAGAGTAAGGAAAAACTACCTAAAAAGCATCAAGACCCAGTTCCCAGGAAAAAACGGGGCAAAACCCAACTTTTGACAGCTCGCACTTTTTTCAACCCTGTACCTGTGAGGTCGCATTTTTTCCCCTGAAACCTACTATCCAAGTCACTGAACAGGCCCTAGAAGGTGCGAGCCATCCGTGAGGAGGGGCAGAGTGTTTTTCCCAGGCACTAGGCACCTAATCAAAAATTCTAAACCACTGAAATTGACGAGTATGGTTAGGCCACCTACCTGGAACTAACAGATCTCGATTTCAACGGTCGGTTTGTCCGCTGTGAATGCTGCAATATTTAGGGCATTTTCCTCCTCTTCACATTCACCACAACTACACTTGAAAATGAATCAAATTTGAGGGAAAACAACCCATTAAAATGGAAACCCTAATTTTTCATTCACCAATTGCGACCAAACCGTAGCTCTATTTGATGAACCATCAGCACAGTTGGAAATTTCTCACCGAGATCTAAAATGGGTATTCGTTTGTTTTTGGTTATTTGATACTTCATTCGGAAGCCTTTTTTCCAATAAGGGTCACTTCGCTCCCTCTAAAAATCAAATTTCTGCACCGCCACTTGTACTTGGGCCACCACTTAGCCTTCATACTTGTTGATGCTTGTGTCGATTTTTGTCATGAGTAACCATATTTTTCTCATGTTTTCATGGTCCCCATTGGGCCTATTTTATGTGGTAATATCATCGAGTCGCCCTTGATCAGAGCATTCAATTTGAGCCATCATCACATTCATGGAGTCTGTCCTCGGTCCCTTTTGCCTCCTGTTATAGTATTCCATCCATTCATTCCTTGTACCTCTCTCGTGTAGCCTATTTTGGCCTCCAGTCCCACTCTCCCCCACCCCCTCCAGATTCGAGTCAGTCACTCCCAAGTCATCCATGATTTTTATGCCCTAATAAGGGAAGTCATTTGTTTAATACTTAGTATCCCCCATTCCATCATCATCCCTGGTGTCATTTCATCATTCACTCTTCTATGTTCCCTTGTGCCTTAGTTGAGGACCCTCATTGCCTCACCTATGGTGGACCTCCTTCTGTCGACATCAACAAATTCATTCCAGAAGGAAGGTCTAGAGGGTGGTGTATCTTAGTTCCACCTTCCAGTCTTGTTCAGTGCATAAGATCAGGTAAAGGGACTCCTCATTTCCCTTTAACTTGATTGTTTCTCATCCGCTCTACTTCACCATGGTCGAGATTCGTATACTCAATAGTTCAGTGATCGAGCAGATTGATCCAATGATTTTCGGGTGTGTGTGAGATGTTTTAGACCTCATGAGGGGGTGTCCCTTCAGGTAGCCCCCCACATGCCGATATGACTTCATTTTCTTCTACAACCTCAGATGAAGCTCCGTAGATTTGATGGGTTCGATCCCAACCATTTGCAGTGCCTATAGCATGCATGTATCACTTAGATGATCCATTTATATTTTCAGAGCCCTTTCCTATTTAGCAGGGCTTCTCTGGTTGTTATTATATTTCATGTACTCAAATATTATTGTATTCAGCCTAGTTTTTGTCCCAGGCACAGTATGTATGTGGGATCCATTATATTTTTGTATGGCCCATATTTATGCCAGCATATCATGCACTCTATAGCTCCGTATCATTTTACTGGGCGAACCATTATTCTTTGTAATTTTTCATCTCGGCAGGCATAGGTATGCCTCCCCTGCCTCACTGAGAATAGGTACCTAAACATTAAAGGAGACTTACCTTTGTCGGTCTCGCCCCCTCGAGGTTATCATCCTCTCTCGCTTCAATTTGTCTATGTATCTCTCTCTCTATGGATCCCTTTCGGTGTCTAGTGATTGTGTTCTTACAATGTACTTCGGTCATACGATTATCTCCTAATGCTCACAAATTGGGGGGAAATCTGTTACACCAATTTTTGGTCATCTAACCAATTACAATTAGATGGATCAAACCATAATAAAATTTCTTTCACTATAAGAAATAATTTCTTTCTGGTCCAAATAGAAAACCCCATGAGGAATAATTAAATAAATCCTTATTTATTTGATTTTCCTCTAGAAATAATTAATTTAACCTATGTTTAATAATATTCCTGGTCATATTTAACCCAATTAATGATAAATAATTAGATAAATAATTATTTATTTTATTATTATCTAGGAATAATTAATTAAATCATTATTTAATTAATATTCCTTGTTAAATTTGACTAAATCATTTAGGAATAATAAAATAAATCATTATTTGTTAAATTATTCCTTGATCCCATCCTTGAAATAATAAATAAATATATTATTTGTTTATTATTTCTAATTAAATGGATTTAACCAATTTAAATTCCTTTTCCCTCCAACAAAATATAATAAAATATTTCAAGTAGTTAGATCTAGATCTTGGTTAATAATATTTTATTATGCACCATTATCAAGGATAACTCAATATTTTGTTATAAATTGGAGGGTTTTCCATTCACTTCTTACCTTTGATCCTTTTATCATGGTCGGACTTTGATCCTCTTATCATTGTCATACTTTGATTACTTTTATTTTCTTTTTGCTTATTGAGCTCCCTTTGAGTTCTAAATTTCTTGCGTTTTCTACACCATTGAGACAGAAACTCTGAAGCTGAAGTGTTTGAGGACAACCAAGAACCCATCCCATTGAGGGGGACTAGTAACATCATTCTTAGTTCCCTTCTCAGGTGTTAATATAATACAAAAAAATATTTATAATTATTTTCTTGTTCATTGGATATTTTCGATAAACTCTTATTTCATTTTAATTTTTAGCTGCTTTATTTGCATAGATCTGGGTTTTTTGTTTCGACTGTCTATTGCAGTTATAAAGAAGTTAGACAACCATATTTGTTGTTAGGGATGTTTTTCATGTGCAGCTAAGGTGATCTCTTTTCGTACACTTGTGTTAGGAATTCATTCTAACACATGGGGAGCGGAACTTAGAGGTACGTTGCAGCTCGAATTTTCAAATGATCAGTGTTCAACATCTTCATAAATTTTGATGGAAGAAAAGACAAAAATTTCTGAGTTTTCAAATTCTATTTTAGAAATTGCAAATGCAGAAAATCGAGAAAAGATGCCAAGTGGTTTGGAACCAAGCGCATTAGCCCAAAAAAGAGATGAAACAATGAAATACATAGAAATTTTTGGTACAACAGATCTTTCTCAAGAAACAAGTAAATTTTATTCATCTGATTCATAGCATCCTGATGAAGAAAGTGGTTTGTGGACTATGGACTTCGATGGAGCCTTGGGTAAGGAAGGGGTTCACATTGCAGTATGGATTGACAGCCCTATAAATCAGTCTCTTAACATTCCTACTAATGTTCGAATGTCCTCCGACAAGTTAGCATTCGACTGTTCAAGAAATGAAGTAGAGTATGAGGTTTTGATAGCTGACTTGAAAATTCTCAAGAAGTTAGGTGCCAAGAAAATTTATGTGTCTGGCGACTCTGAATTGGTAATAAAACAAGTCAAATGGGAATACCAGGCCAAGCATCCTAGGATGCAAGATTACCAAAATTCAGTGTTAGATATCCTCAATACCTTCATTGAGTATACTTTTTCATTGATTCCAAGGGACAACAATGTTATTGCTTATTCTCTTGCCACTTTAGCCAGCATGTTTAAAATTCCATTGTATCCCAATAAGAAGTATGAGATAAACGTCAAACATCTCCCTATTGTTCCAGATAATGTCCAGTATTGGCAGGTCTTTCAATATGACAAACAGATGAAGAACTTCTTGCAGACATAAGAGGAGTTTGTGAATTTACAATTGGATGGCCAATTTTATGAAAATGACCAAGAATTGCATGCAGAAGAAATGAAATTACTTCAGTTGAAAGACAACTCCATTGCTAAAGTTATTTTTCCTTTGGAGGAGATTTTTTACCAAGATGATGTTGCACATAAACCGACTATGCTGCCAACAAAAGTAGGAGTGGAATATCTTAATATTGGCACTCCTAAAAAGCCCAAGATGGTCAAGATTTCAAAATCCTTGAGCCCAAAGATGAAAGGTAAATATGCAACGCTCATGTCTTAGTTTGTTGATGTTTTTGCATGGAAGTATTCTGATCTAAAGATATATGATAAGAGTATAATTCAACATACTATTCCTTTGAAACCGGATCAGAAGCCTTTACACCAAAAATTGAGGAAAATGAATCCCAAGCTACTGCCCTCAATTAAAAAAGAGGTAAACAAGTTGTTTACTGTTGGTAATATAGTTCCACTTTGCTTCTAAAAGTGGATGTCTAACTTAGTGCCAGTAATAAAGAAGACCGAAGATATTCACTTGTGTATAAATTTCAGAAATCTGAATAAAGTGTCGTTGAAAGACAATTACCAACTGCCAAAAATGGAACATATTCTACAAAGGGTAGTTGGATCTTCCAGACTTTCATTGTTGGACAAATACTCTAGGTATAATCAGATTTTATTCCATCCAGCTGATCAAGAAAAGACAACATTTACAATACCATGGGGTACCTTCACGTACGCCAAAATTCCATTTGTATTGAAAAATGTAGGAGCGACCTTTCAGCAAGCGATGGACATGCCTTTGCCTTGTATTTTTTATCGGCTCTTGTCATTGATGTCAACCTAAGCTGCACCAGGGGCTACCCCAATATTTCATGGGAATTTTTACCTACAAAACTAATATATTTGGGGTCAAGGATGCTTTTGATGGTTTCTACTTGTCGATATGTTTTCGTTGATATATGGCACGCCATGTAATTCTTCACGGTTTGAGAGATATTCATGTTTGAAGTTTGTAACCCCAGTTAGTGGGCTAAAACCCCATGGAGTTGTAGCATGGGTCATTGAAAAGTCAATAATTAATAATTTTTAAACTCCTAAAATCCCTCCCACGTTCACTTGTTGAATCCCCTCTCAACCTAAGCTTTTATATAAATTGTGATCCTCATATCCTCCTTATGTAGGGATTTGGCCATCTAAAATAGGTCATCGTGGAATTTTCACTCTAACGTTTTTTTACAAAGGTTCAGAAGCTGAAATTTTTATGAGGAGAAGCTAAAATCATGAGGAAGCTCCTATACAAATTTCAAATCAAGGCATGCAATATTTTCGGAGATATGATCCATGGAAGTCAGTGTTTTTGTAGGCTCCTGAAATTAATATCAAAGAAGTGAACTTGGGAAAATCATCATAACTCTCTCTTTGAGTATCAAATTTGAATTCTATAAAAATTGGTAGATAGTGCATGGAATGTAGTTTTTTTCTATCAATTTCATAGTCGAATGAAGAAACAATGACACGTGGCACGCCATACAAGTTCGCTTTATTGAAATAGTCCATAATTAGGGCATTCTGAGAGATTGGGCATAACTCTTTCTTGAAGAATCCAAATTGGGTTAGACCTATGGCATTGGAAATAAGACTCAGAGGACTACTATAGGACCGAAAAGAACATATCGGGGATCTGAAATAACAAAGATACACCAGATTCAATATCGAGCTCCTAGAAGGCAGGAAAAAGATAGATCATGTGTTGTCAAGGGCTGCAAAGGACCAGACTTTCTAGGGCAGCAAAGAAAATGAAGGCATCGCAGAGGGTAGCATGACAAGAGAAGCAACCAAGGTGCAGAACAATAGCAAGAAGTTCATCACATGAAGTCTTCAAGTGGGCAACACTGCATACAGTCACTGTAAAGGTATCATTGTACTAAGTCATTGTAAATACATTATTGTAAAAATTGTACTAGTGTCTATCTACCAAGAGTTGAAGAGGTAGTGTCGGGAGGTCTAGGATCATCATTAGGTGGTTGTGTCATAGTTGGGTTTATTTTCTAGTGTGTCTTCTTCTTCTACATCATTCTATATCATTGTAAAGTGGACAATTTTCCCTGGTACGGGAGTCCATTCTTCTTTTATTATTCTATAGGGTGGTAGGGTGGTGCTAGGGTGAGTTTGTAGCTCATTGGGTGTTGGGGCATCCGTTCAGTTGACTAATGAAGAATATTGAGCGTTGGAGCGTCCATCAAGTGGGAGTTGGAGAAGAATGCTTTTCTATATTCTTGGAAGTTGGAGCTTTATTTTCAATTGGAGTTGAATATTAAAGAATTATTAGAAAAGCATTAGGTTGTTTTTGTCCCGGAGTGGGTTTCCACCTTAAAAACTGTGTGCATTTGTGTTCCTTTTTTTTACTGCTATCATTTTTAAGGTCAATAAAAATAATTATGCACTCTAGAAAGGAAGAATGGAGGTCTATCTCTTGGCGCAAGGTTACGGAGTATGGGACACTGTTCAAAATGGATTTACATCAACCACGGATGAATAAAGTAAGAAGAATTTTGTAAATGATGCAAAAGCAAAGAATATTATTATCAATGGACTTATTGAATCTGCTTATCATAAGTTATTGGGTTGTAAAACCGCCAAAAATGTATGGGACAAACTTGAGAATATATATGCAGGTGACTCAAATGTCAAAGAAGCAAAGCTTCAAATCTATAGAGCAAAATTTGAGCAACTCGGAATGAGATAAAATTGTAACATTGCTACATACTTCCAATACGTTGATGAAATAACCAATACTCTGGAAGGATTGGGAGAGCCAGTTGACGAGAAGACTATTATACAAAAGGTTCTTAGAATGTTACTAGGGAGATTCAACCGAAAAGTATTGGTCTTAACATACAGTGCAAATCTGGACAAACTCAACAAAGAGGAATTACATGTAGTTCTCATAGCATATGAAATGAGTCTTGATGAAGAAGAGGGTACTTCGCATCTAGAAACTGCATTCATTGCATCTAAGAAAACCAATAAGGACAAACAACCTTCAATTGAAAAGACATGCACCTGCAAGTGTGAAGAAAAGGGAGATGATGGATAAGGTCTTTTAGATGAAGAATATGATTACTTTATGAGAAAACTAAAAATTGGTACGAGAAAATTAAAAGGTAAACTTCCATTGATATGTTTCAGCTATGGTGAGGTTGGGAATTTCGCAGCAAAATGTCCGAACATAAGTGATGGCAACTCAAAAAGGAAATAAAATATTTAAGAAATTCAACAAGCAAGGATCCAAAAGGAAATTTATCTCTAAAGAAGATAGCTCATCATCTAATGAAGATAATGATAGTGAAGAAGAAGCCAATGAGAGAGTATTGTTTATGGCCAAGCACAATAAACAAGAGGTATCAAACAACGAAGAAGAAGGATTGACCAAAGAATAATTTTCTAAGGAAGCAATCAAGCTTATAAAATATTTGAAGGTAGAGAAGATTCGTTCCAATACTCTTGAAGAACAAGTTAAAGGTCTCAAAATTGAAGTTGAAGAACACAAATGCATTGAAGAGTCAATTCGAAAGAAGTTGGAAGAAAGCAACCAATAAAGGGAATAATTAGAAGTCGAAGTAGTCTCACTGCGTAACGAAGTGAAGAAAGGAAAAACTATCCAAATCTATGGCAATAGTTCAAGGGCATTGGAAAAAATCATCAACAATCAACGATCTTACAATGACAGAATCAGCATCGGTTACAAAGAAGAAGAAGCATGACCTTCTACAACAAAATACAATGAACCTATGAGATTTGGCATGCATGTAGAATTCATTGGACAAGATTCGCAAGAACAACCTTTGAAGACAATTCCTCGACGAAGATTTCAATCCAGGTACCAACATATTTTTTATGGCTACTGTTATTAATGTGGAAAATTTGGTCATAAAGCTGTAGAATGTCACACGTACCCCAGGAACTAATACAATTCTAGGAGATCTGTCATATATGAACCTCCCAGGGTTCAACGAAACATCAATAGATTTGAACATTTAAGAAATAATATTGAATGTTACAAATGTCGAAACTTTGGACACATAGCCAGAGACTGCAGACTTGAAAATCCTCCAGAAGAATCTTCGAAGCCACAAAACGAACGGACATGGAAGAAGAAGAAGACTGATAATTGTGCTCTTGCTCTCAAGGCTCAAAACAACAAAGATGTGTGGTATGTTGATAGCGGTTTCTCAATGCATATGACTGGAGATAGAAATAAATTTTTATCTCTGAAAGAGAAGAAGGATGGAACCATGTCCTTTGGAAATGATGGATCTTCAAATGTTATAGGATCAGGTACCATCACTCTTGGAAGAAAATATGCTCTAGCCAAGAATGTTCTATTGGTTGAAAACATGAGTCAAAATCTGCTCAGTGTTGGACAAATGTGTGATCAAGGACACACAATACTATTCAACTCCACAAAATGTGAAATCAGCAAAGGCAGGTATGGTGAAATTGTGGCTACAGCAAGTCGAGCTCCAAACGACATATATGTTCTGGATGAAGCAACTAAAGCACGTCTAATAGCTAAAGAGGATGATATAATATTTGGTAGCAATGATGATCGACTAAGTAAGAATTTTGCTACAAAGATGAAAAGTGATTTCGATATGTCTTTACTTGGTGAGCTAACATACTTCTAAGGGCTTCAAATATCTCAGCAAGAGAAAGGAATATTTATATTTCAAGCTAAGTACATCAAGGAAATGCTCAAAAAATTCAAAATGGAAGATTGCAAACCCATCCTTACTCCGATGGTAACAGGTTGAAAATTGAGCATGGATGACTCTTCTAAGGATGTGGATCAAAGGTTGTACAAATCTATGATTGGTAGTCTTCTATATGTAACAGCCTCCCAACGAGATGTTATGCAAGCAGTTGGACAAGTAGCAAGATTCCAAGCAGCACCAAAATAATCACATATTATTGCCATCAAAATAATTCTTCGATATCTAAAGGGAACAATAGAATATGGCTTATGGTATCCCAAGGGTAACAATTTCATTATTCATGCCTTTACAAATGCAGATTGGGCAGGAAGCGTTGATTATCCTGAGAGTACTCATGAAGCATTGGAATATCTTCACCAGAAGCTTGGGATTCTCCCAAGTTCTCATTAGATTTTCCTTATTCATAATATAAAGGGGGAGTGGAAGTGTGTACAGGTCCGCAGGATGGTTTTGTGTCAGGGGGAGATACCCTTTGCCATTGATGTCAAAGGGGGAGAGAATGTTGTAGGAAGAGGTGTCATGATCGCAGGGGGAGTATTTGTGTTGCCATCAATGCCAAAGGGGGAGATTTTTTATCAGTAGTTGTCATTGATGTCAACCCAAGAAGCATCAGGAGCTACCCCAATATTGCATGGGAATTTTGACTTACCAAATTAATATAGTCTGGGTCAAGGATTCTTTTGATGGTTTCTACTTGTTGATATTTTTCCATTGATATATGGCATGCCACGTAATTCTTCACGATTTGAGAGATATTCATGTTTGAAGTTTGAAACCCCAGTTAGTGGGCTAAAACCCCATGGGGTTGTGGCATGGGTCCTTGAAAAGACAATAATTAGTAATTTTTAAACTCCTAAAATCCCTCCCATGTTCACTTGTTGAATCCCCTCTCAACCTAAGCATTTATATAAATTGTGATCCTCATATCCTCCTTATGTAGGGATTTGGCCATCTGAAACAAGTCAACATGGAATTTTCACTCTAAATTTTTTTTCTAGGAAGGTTCAGAAGCTGAATTTTTTATGAGGTGAATTCAAAATCCCGAGGAAGCTCCTGTATAAATTTCAAATCAAGGTGAGCAATATTTTCGGATATATGATCTGTGGAAGTCAGTGTTTTTGTAGGCTCCTGAAATTAATCTCAAGGAAGTGACCTTGGGAAAATCGTCATAACTCTCTCTCTAAGTATCAAATTGGAATTCTGTAAAAAGTGGCAGATAGTTCCCAAAATTTGGTTTTCACTCTATCAAGTTTAGATCCAAATGAAGAAACAGTGACACGTGTCATGCCATACAAGTTTGCTCTACTGAAACAATCCATAATTAGGGCATTTTCGGAGATTGGGCATAACTCTCTCTTGAAGAATCCAAATTGGGTCAGACCTATGGCATTGGAAAGAAGATTCAAAGTACTACTGTAGGACTGAAAATAATATATTGGGGATCTGAAATAATAGAGAAACACCAGATTCAATATCGAGATCCTAGAAGGCAAGAAAAAACTAGATCATGTGTTGTCAAGGGCTCCAAAGGACTAGAATTTCTAGGGCAGTAAAGCAAAGCAAGGTGCATCAAAGGGTAGCATGACAAGAGTGGTGACCAAGGTGAATAATAGCAGCAAGAAGTTCATCACATGAATTCTTCAAGTGGGCAGCACTGCATATAGTCACTATATAGGTATCATTGTACTAAGTCATTGTAAATACATTATTGTAAAAATTGTACTAGTATCTATCTGCCAAGAGTTGAAGAGGCAGTGTCGGGAGCTCTAGGATCATTATTAGGTGGTTGTGTCATAGTTGGGGTTATGGTCTAGTTTGTCTTATTATTCTACATCATTCTATATCATTGTAAAGTGGACCATTTTCCCTGGGACGAGAGTCCATTCTTCTTTTATTATTCTACAGGGTGGTAGGGTGGTGCTAGGGTGAGTTGTAGCTCATTGGGTGTTGAGGCATCCATTCAGTTGGCTATTGAATAATCTCAGGCGTTGGAGTGTCCATCTAGTGGGAGCTGGAGAAGAATGCTTTTCTATATTCTAGGAAGTTGGAGCTTTATTTTCAATTGGAGTTGAATATTAAATAATTATTAGAAAAGAATTAGGTGGTTTTTTTCCCAGAGTGGGTTTCCACCTTAAAATCTGTGTGCATTTGTGTTCCTTTTGTTTACTGCTATCATTGTACAAACACTGATAATAATTGAATATTAACTAATTCTCTAATTGAAAGGAATGTTGATTCACCCCCCCTCTCAGTATTTCCAACATTCTTCATGCTTATCTGTCTTGATGATATAACTTTTTTTCCCAAGAAATATGAGTAAAAATTTGCAGCACTTGAAAACACTTTTTCAGAGATGTAGGAAATTTGGCATATCGCTAAAACCTAAGAAGAATTTGTTTGCTATGGAGGAAGGAAAA
Organism: Pinus albicaulis; assembly: GCA_034641835.2. NCBI lineage: Eukaryota > Viridiplantae > Streptophyta > Pinopsida > Pinales > Pinaceae > Pinus > Pinus albicaulis. Next base: position 1,264,791,289 of record CM076575.1, on the reverse strand, counting down.
TTGTTGGGCCACATCATTTCAAAAGACGACATCCAAATAGATCCTTCAATAATTGAAGCGATTCAGAGCGTGGACTATCCTAGAAGGAAGAAGGAGATCTAGTCATTCAATGGTAAAATCAATTTTCTAAGAACACTTGTTCCCAATCTTGTTGAACACATAAGGAAAATTACTGATACGCTGAAGAAATATAGTGAATTAAAATTGTCTAATGAGGAAAAGAAGTCTTTCAAACAAGTTAAATTTTCTTTATTTTATGCTCTATTCTTATTAGTACATATTTGACACTTGATTTCATCATCTTTTCCTTTGCTTAGGAGCATACTCTAGCTGTTGTCCTTATGCAAAAGAAAAATAAGAAAATAGAACAGCCCATCGCCTTTTTTAGTAGAACCATTTGAGATGCAACCTTGAAGTACAATATCTTTGAAAAACAAGCCTTGGCGCTAGTTAAAGAATTGAAGTATTTTTGAGTCTATATTCTTCACTCTCATGTGATTGCATATGTTCCAAACATTGTTGTCAAAGATGTGCTTACACAAAATGATCCTGAAGGTCGGCATGCCAAATGGATCACTACTATGTTGGAGTATGACTTGGATATCAAGCCTACAAAAATAATCAAGGGACAAGGCTTGGAAAAGCTTATGGCGGACTCCAATCGCCATGCTTTGGACATTAATTTTATTTTTGCATTATTTGAGGAGCAAGAGGTTGATTCATTACCTCAGGTATCTGAAATCTTTATTTCATCACCATGGTATGCTAATATTGTTCATGTTTTGCAACACTTGAATCCTCCTCCCAGATTCCCTAGTATTAAAGCTAGATCTTTGAAGTTGAGGGCTCTTAAGTATTGCATCTTTAACAATGCTTTGTGTTGGAAAGATCCAGGTGAAGTGTTGATGAATTTCTTTGTAGAAGGAGAAGTTGAAAAAGTGATCAATGATTTTCATAAAGGTGATCGTGGTGGTCATATGTTCTGGAAGACTACAACAAATAATATTTTGAGGGTTGGCTTCTATCAGCCAATCTTATTTTCAGATGTGTATAAGACTATCATGAGCTATCATGAATGTCAATTTTTTCAAGGAAAAAGAAATTTTTTGTCACTACCCTTAAAACCCATCGCAGTTCAAGCACCCTTTCAATAGTGGGGTCTTGATTTCATTGACGAGATCCATCCTCCTTCATCAGTTCAACAAAATTGGATGCTAATTGCCACTGATTACTTCACAAAGTGGATTGAAGCCATTCCAACTAGGCAAGCTACAGATACTATCATTATTCATTTTTTGGAAAGAAATATCTTGTCTCGTTTTGGTTTCCCACGGAAAATCATTACTGACAATGCAACTACGTTTAAGTATAAGAATATGATTGAATTTTGTGATAAATATCACATAAGACTTGGCCATTCTACAACATACTATCCTCAAGGAAATGGGTTGGTTGAATCGTCAAACAAATCATTGGTGAATACAATCAAGAAGATGTTGCAAGAGAACAAGAGAAATTGGCCCAAGAAGCTCATAAATGCTCTATGGGTGGATAGATTTACCACGAAGAGACCAATCAACATGTCACCTTTCTAGCTTGTTTATGGTGTTGAAATAATGTTTCGCACTTCTTTAGTTGTCCCAGTGATGAAAATTCTGCAAGAGATTGACAATGAACCAAATGATATCCAACGAAGAATCAATCAAATGATTCATTTATATCAGACAAGAGAAGAAGTTTTCAATCATACTTAAAAAATTTGGGAAAAGATCAAGAAATTGTACGACAAGAAGACAAAAGATGATGATTTCAAAGTAGGATATGTTGTTCTTCAGTGGGATGCCAGGAATGATGACAAAGGTAAGCACGACAAGTTTTATAATCAATGGAAAGTTCCAAACAAGATTACATAATTCAGAGGTAATAAGGTATTCTTGTTAGAAGATCTTGATGGGCAAGGAATTTTGGGAGGACCGGTGAATGGTAGGTTCCTCAAACACTAACTTACCTAATTTTGAAGAAAAAAGTTCACTTTCAATGTAAATATCACATTTATTTGTTGTCAAGAATAAGAAGTTGTTTCAGAAGTTTGAAGTGCGAGGAGAAGGCCATGAGACTTCTATGATCAACTGATTTTTTTATTTCAAAATTTCAAAAAGTCAAGTTAGTTTTTTGAGTCAGTTTTTCAGTTTGTCGAATTTATTTCGGTTTCCAGTTTTTACTCCATATTCCAATGGAAGAGGCTACCTGATCTATGGTGTTATTGACAACTCCTGAAGAATATTTTAACCCCAATTGGAGCCAATGTTAGTGTGAAATATTCAGTGATCAAAATGTACTCTTTCAAATTTGTTTATTAGTGTTCCCAAGGTCAAAATTTTATATTTCCAATTCCGTTTTCAAATAAAATTTTGTTCATTGGGTATGTATAGGTCTTTAAAAGCTACTCCCTCTAGTTTATTCATGGTCATTATCATTTCATGGGTCATGTACTTGATTATAATCTAGAGTCTTAGGTCAAGTCACCATGCTTTCACCTAAGTCAGTGTCTAGGTGTCTTTCATTTCGCCACCATAAATGCCCAAATTTTTTCATAAAGAAGGTGAAAGAAGGGTCATTTCCATCATACAAAGTTATATTTAAAAGGGAGTTAGATTAGGTAGGAAAAAAAAAGACAATTTATCTTCTTTCAAAAGCTTGATACATTGTCAAAATATTCAAAAAAGTGAAGTGTTCCTCAAAAGAACATGTTTTCACTAAAGGACAAAAAAGGGTGCTTTATAATGCTATAAATGGAAAAAGTGATTTCCTTCACTCATTTTATATTCTTTTGATCGATAGATATCCTCTCTCACTTTTATAACACTCTACCATTGCCAAAGGTGGAAGAAAACTGGAAAAAATTGCAAGAAAACCATTTTTGCTACGTTTCTGGAAGTAGCGCAACATTTCTGGGAAGCACCACGACATTTTTAGGGTAGTGCGATGTTTTTGGGAGATGGCATTATGCTTCTGCCGCAATGCTACATTTCTACCTTAAGTGGTACATTTTTGGGTTTCAACCTCCAAATTAGATACTCAAGCCTCAAAAAAAAAAATTCAGACCTTTTTTGGCTTCCAAAATCAGTAAGTGGACACTTCAAATGCCTTCTTCAAGTCAATTCATAAGTGTATGAATTTTTTATGTCTTTAAAGTTTTTCCTCCACTACATTTTACGGTTTCCTTTCTTGATTGGTTTTAACCACTAAAAACCATTATACCACCATCTAAAACCTTCATTTATCCTTCAAAAACCCTACCCCAACACCCCCTATCACTCACATACCTCTCTAACATTGTTCCATCAAAACCCTAAATTCCCACTACAATTCCACAACAGAATTGGAAAATTATTGTTTTTTCCCATTTTGATCCACCTCCCCATACCCATTTAAAAAAAAAATCACTTGTAACCTTAAGCTAACACATCACCCTACCTCCTCAATTTTTTTGGGAATTTTCCTTAACCTCCTTATACCCCATCACAACCCCTAAAGCTACCCTATTCCTATCCTCTGTTTTCCCAAATTCACTATCCCTACCCACTCATTTCATCTAGGAGGGTTTCATCCTGTTTACAAGTAGTATGGAGAGTGAGAAGAAGTATCACAAGGGAGGCCACCATTCCAGGTTTGAGAAATCCACATTACAAGAACTCAATGGATCCCCTTATGCCAAGAGATGTTTTGAAAACATTGGATGTTTGAGGTTTTGTGAGAGAATCACAGAGTTAGGTTGTCATGCCCAATTCACTACCATTTTTTCCACTAACTTCAGCAAAGAAAAGGCCATCATAACAGGCATTAAATTCACTCTATCATCATAGGTCATCACTTTAGCAACAAAGATTCCAAAGGAAGGAGAAGTCTAGTTCAAGGGCATGGAATTGGACCTTGAGAACTACCCAATATTCCTAAAACCTCATTGTAGAGAAGAACCTGAACATGTTTTCCCTTTAAGGAATTTAATTGATAAGAATGCCCCATTAATGAAGCTAATCATGATATATTTTACATGCGAGTGACAATTTTCAAGACTGTACCAGTACCATGTCGGGTTGCTAATGCATTACATAGCCACCGAATCACTTAATTTTTCTAACTATATATTTAGGAGTTTGGTAAAGATGGAGGAAAAGGTATAGAGAAAAGGTAAAAATCCTCATCCTAGTCTATTCCACCATGGTTTGGTCAAGTTGATTATTTTGCACCAACTTTCAGCAAACAATATGGCATGGGAAACTTTCATGGAGAAAGTAGCATCAACGCTTGCTACTAGTCCACCTATTGTTCATAGCACAACATCAGTACAACCAAAGGAGGTTGGCTCTTCAAGCAGGCAGGCAAAGATTTCAAAAAACACTAGGGTTGAGATCACTCAAACCTATGAGAAGGGTAAGAGAATGGTTTTTCTCCTAAAACCATCAGAGATATATTGGCACCTGAAACTACACTTGAGCAAAGACAAACAGTGGATCAACCACCTAGTCATGATGGTGAGTCACCATTGCAGCACCATGATGAAAAAGCACCCTTAGAAGTTGACATGGTAGAAAAGGTGAAGGATAAGTCAGTTGAGGAAATAAAAAAGGAGAAATATGAAGAAATAGCAGAGTTGAGGGAGGTTTTCTCAATGGAAAATTCTCAAATCACATTCCTACAACATGAGAATTTTAAGTTAAAGGTGAAACTACTCCTCCAAGTCAAGCCAAAGGCACATGTTGAGGTAGATAAAGGAAAAGGAAAAGAACTAGTAGATGATCATCAAATGGAGGATGTAGAAGTTGAAACAAAAAGAAGGATACCAAGGACAAGAGGCCTCAAGAGGGCGCTTCAGAAAGAAAGATAATCAACTCCTAAATCAGGTTGGAAAAAGTTTGATGAGCTACTTCTTGATGAAATCAATCAGGCTACAGAGTATTGGATTGACAGATTCAATGGAAACCTTGATAAGTTTCTGAAGAAAGCTAAAAATAACAATAACCTCCAGAGACATGGAAAATCATTATTGCACCAAAAACAAAATTTCCCAAATCAAGCTCAAACAAGTGAAGAAAAAGCTTAAGGAATTTCGAATGAAGCTCAAAGAGAAGGATAAATCAGAACTCCTTGCTGAGGCATCCATGGTTTCTTAGCTTATCATCCACATGTGTCAAAAAACAAATTTTGACTAATTTTGAGAATTTTTTATATATTTTTTTTTATTTTTGCAAAATTCTGGAAATTTTGTCTCCACACTGAGCGCTGCAAAGCGGCGTGACTCTTTCTCTTAGGGCATCCAAATGAATAATTTCTTACATGGATGGGTTCATCTTGATTATTACATGCCATATATGGACTTGTTTTTCCATGACAATCTCTATTTTTGGACAAAATATAAAAAAAAAAATCCTTATTTTCATGCTTCTGCCAGTGTTTTTGACTAGGTGTGGAGCTTATGGAGTAAGGTTGGGAAAAACAAATTTTGGAGGTCTTCCTATGGGTTTTTTTCTCAAAATTCAAGGTGCATTGGAAATTAGACTCATAGGGATACTCATCCCAACCTTCATATTTTCATTTGGATGCTTTTAAGTGGGTCAAAATCACCCTTTAATAGGCACAATGTTTCTGCCAGATAGGCGCGACGCTTCTGCTAAAGGCACTACATTTCCACATTGGATTCCTTTTAGACAGATGTCATGCCAGGAAAACTCCAGAATTTGATGCTATTTGTCCTATGAGGTGTCATTTTGTGTATTTGAGTTTTTATTTCCTCTTATGCTGAGTAAACATGTAATTTAATGGAGGCGACACACACTCCTAGTCTTTAGCTAAATTTCAGGGATTAGTTTCTAACTTCCCTAGATTATAGGAAGTGACCCATCTAATGTAATTATGATGCTTTTTGGATAGGATTTCGACCCTATGAGATTTCATGAACTCTATTTTCTATAAGTATTCCACCTCAAGTCTTTTTAGAGGTTGGATAGTTGTTATTTGCAGTGGAGCTATTGTACAAGCTTTTGTTAATGAAATCAAAGACAATGTTGTAGAAATAGCGTTGAGTCTCTGGTGGTATGCCTTTGAGCTTTTTTTTTCTCTGTAAACTTATTATGTTGAATGTTATGTTATCCATATTTCACATACATGATTCTCTATGTTAAGTATTATCATTTTATAGACTTAAATCATGATTTCGATGCTCTGTTTTTTCATAAGATTTACATGAACATGTCTTTACCATTCTAATGAATGAATTCAGTTTAATTCTCATTCTGAATCTCTCTCTTTTTACCCTATACAAAATGACAAATTAAGCATGCTTCTAAGCTTACCTAACTGGCCTCACCCTTACCTCTGCAATCTGGCCTTTTGAAATCTCACCTAAACCCTATACCTAGTTCCCTAACTGTCATTCCTATCTAGTAAAACTCTAAACAAAAAAAAAGAGCTAATATACTAAGCATAATAACTAGCCTAAGATCAATATATTCAGTCATCCCATTGGCTGAAAAGTGACATTTAGAAATCCCTCTCTCGTCTTGGTAGGGCTAGCTACCTGACCTAATGGTTTGTTTGTGGTTACCTTCCTTCAGCTCCATTTTTAGTCTTGGGAAGCATGGGGGAGTGATAACACATTGCATGGAATTCAAATTTTGTTTCTGCAACTAATGGTATAGAGATATCATAGATAGTAACATTGTTCCATAACTCCACTAACTCATCAAAAAATGACTCGATATATACATTCATATCTTGGACATGATACTTACATAATTTATTGAACATACAAAAAATTATTATGACATATATGAGTAAATAAAAAAAATAGAAATAATTTTAATTAGGCATAATTTAACATATATGAGTAAATTAACAAAAAAATATAGGACACAATTATGAAACAAACGAGACAAATGAGATGTTATTGTGCTAAAAAAAATTATTCTAAACAAATTATAAATACCCGGAACAATGATTTTCAACATTATGTGCTCCCTCTTTATTGAATTCCACCAAGGAATTTTATTGTTGATAACAAAAAGGGCCACATCGAGTAAGTAGACTTGGGCTCTCCAAATGGATGGACACTGTCAGTTGCTAATGAATGCCTAATATTATGAGGTTCTATTTTAAACTCATGCCATTTTTCATATATATTCCTAAATTAAAATCCACCTGCAAGCATTCGACGAACACCATGTTCACTTCTATTCGTTGCATGGTAATCCATAAGTTCTGTTGCGATTTTTCACCTGAACAATTTTCATAGACATGGAATTATGGGAATATAACGAAGAACCTTGCGAGGAACCTTTGTTGTTACTTAATCGGTTTGATATCCACTCTCATCACATTTTGGGAATTTTTCTTTCAACACATGTTATTTATAATAGAGAATATCATCATTAGACCATGCATGAATAACTTCATACTCCATTCCATTATATTTCATAATGGCATGTAAATCTCGGTACATACGAGGTAAAAAATTTGACGGTGGTAACATAACTTCACCTAATAATCTACAACGTGAAAAAAATAGTAGTTGTTAATGTACTAAACAATATTAATCGTACAAATTGCATCCAAATATTAAAAATTAATGAAATGATGCATATCGATGTACTAACATTAAAAAAATGGAAAAAATAATTTCTTTATCATGTATATATATATATAGTAATAAATGTCACAAAATATATTACATACCTTAGGATTTGTGTCACACATGTGTTTGAAAATCCATTCACCACCTTTAAGTTGACCAAAAAAAATATAGCAAAGAGAAGAGACACTTTTGAGCCTTCATAAAGAGGTTCAATTTCCCTCTCAAGTATAGGTAAATCAAAATAACGGTCATCATAATGGTTGTCATCATCATCCATTCCAACATTATTAAATTTATCCTGGATCAATCTATTTGTCCCATATTCTTCAACTATGTTATCAACATCATTATCTTCTTCCATATGATCATTAGCTTGATCCTCAATATTAATCTCTCCATGTTCTAGAACAGGTGCTTGTAATAAAAACACCTTTTTCTCGTTTCCCAATGGCCTAGGGGGTCAAAATTGTACAATTAAAATCAATAAAGTAATATTAGTATATATATCAAATATTGAAATGTCTATATAACAACAGTTTACAAATATAATATATAAGGAAAACAAAAACAACGAAGACATATAGAAAGACAACTTAGGTGAGACCAATAAATACATACAACAAATCAATGATGATACTTGTGCAATTTATCAAGATATTTAAGAATGTGTTGAAAAAAATTAAGAAAGATGTTTATTTTCTTGACATGTAGGAAGTGAGACACTTTCTAAGATATATAGTCATGATTGTAATAAAAACCATATTTGTCTTATTTTGCATTCATCATTGTAATGTCATATTCTTTTTTAATATCGTATTTTTTATAATATACTTTAATTTTTTTTTAATAATGCTCCATAAAAAGCCCATGATTAACCTCTAAATCCTCTAGGTCTAAATTAACCCCATAAACATACATTAACCCCCTAACACCTTAACCCCATTCCCATAAGCCCTAAAACCACTAACCCCTAAGCCCTTAACCCATAACCCCTAAACTCTTAAAAAATAGCCCCTTATCCCTAAGCTCGTAAAGTAATTAACCCCTAACTCAACCTAACCCCTTAATTGACCCTAATGAAAATAATCAAATAATATTTCTAGTCCACATCGAGATGACAACATAGTTCAAACACCTCCCAAAAGAATATTATAAAATACATTTACAATAGAAATATAATACAATTTACAATACAAAGACATACAATCTAAAATACAATATACATATTAACATTTACAAAAAAAATCTATAATACAAATACATATAATAAATAACTTACAAATTGATGATATTCATGTCCGCCTTGAGCGTGTCCATAGTCTCTACAATGGGTTTTAGTTGATTTTATTAGAATTCTCCTTGGCCTCAAGCCCTTGCAATTTCTACTAGGGAAATAACATTTTTGACCCTTAGAATCCCTCCATGTCGATCCCATGTATCCTTGGTCTCCTTGAGGAATGTTATGCGGAATTTTTTGAAACCAAACTTTCAGTGATGATTTTTCTCAAAAATTAATCTCAAAATAAGCCTACAACCTTTCAAAAAAATCAAAACTAATATATGTAGAAACTATGTCAAAGTTATAAGATGTTAGGGCCTCTACACACACACACACACACACACATATATTATAATTATAATAATATATTTAATAACTTTATATATAATTTATATTATAATCATATAATATTATATTAATATTAATATATTATAGATATTAATATTTTTTTTTATATCAGGAGGGAAACCAGTAACGAGAACCATACAATTATAGTTTCCACCCAAGATCACATCGCGCTACTGCCAATGAAAACCCCCCTGGCCAGCATCGTTCCCTGCCAACAATACCAAGAAATTTTCACAGGCTTATGCTTGATGGGCTCCCCACAGGGTTTGAACCGATGACCTTTACAAACGAATGCCTTAACAGAACACTCAATCACCAACAAGACCCCACCACGTAGGTTATAGATATTAATATTAATATGTATTAATACTATTATATTTAATTATAATATTTATTTTATATTTATTTTAATTAGTTAAACTAATCAACATAAAGTGGTCCCATATTAGACATTGTTAGCACAAAAAGGCATTAATAGTGGAATTGAATGCTATGCAACAATTATTTGTCATTTGTCAGAAATTGGACAACACATTTTCATATTGGATATAATGTCGGATATCCGACGGTAAAAGAACTTTCGACGGCTATTCGACGACAGGAGGGATTATAGGAAAACATCGGATAATTAACGAGATAGGACATTTTGTCGAATATTCGACCGTTAAAGAACCCCCATCGGATATTCGATGAGAGTCAGTATTTTAGAAACAAAAAAACAAAAAAAACATGTAACTTCTGACACTTTTTATGATTTAATTTGCTTCGTCGAATTCCGTCGTCACAATTTCCACTCAAATGTAGTAGCGTGGAAATTATAAGATCTATTCTAATTTTCCAAGCTCTAAAGTTTGATGCTCCATCTAACTTGTTTTTAGATTTCATAGAAGAAGGCATAGATTGCAATCTACAAGGACTTCATTAAAATTCTCTCTAGTGTTCTTGCAAGGGTGATCTCAATATTCCTTCCTTCCTTCATCAAATCTCTAATACCATGTTGATTTTCTAAGTGAAATGTATACTAGCATGGTAAATTTGAAATTATGATAATTACTTTGGATGTAGTTCTTCTTTTAAATTATTCCAATAATCATTCAACAATTATACTTCATAAATTCAACCATAAAGAACAACATAAAAATAGAGATCACAATGCACAAAAGAAGACAAGATTTACCATGGGAAAACTCACCAAGGGAAAAAACCCAACAACCTTTTCAATAGAGAAATTATTCTTGTTAAACGAGAGACATACCTAGATAAATCGTCAAACTTGGTCTCCCCCTCCAATTCAAGCCTCCTAATTTTATCCACCAATTCATTTTGTTTGTCCTAGCCTATAATTTTGGCCCTCCTACAATTTCTAATCACCCTAGAATTTCGATCGTTGCAGTTGCCCAGAATTTCCCCCCTCAAAAAAATGCCTAGAAAATTTGTGAGCTAGAGAGAGAAGATCCAATGCACACATTTGATTTTCAAGAGAGAGAAGAGAGAGTCATTTCGTCCTTCTATTTGTCTTATTCGTCCTTCTTGTTCTTCAATTTCTTTCCCAAAACTTGTCTTGTGTGAGAGAATGTGAATGCCCAAGTGAAGGAGTTTGAATTGACTTTATATAGTATTTTTTCTAGGCTGAATGGGCGTGTCTTTAGACAAGGTCAACTTGATGGAGGAAGGCTGACTTGAAAACTTTTAGAGCCAAAACCTACATTTCAAAAAATCCAAATTTTCTTCTTTAAAAAGTTGCAATGGAACTTTGACTCAAAATAAATTTTCTTGTTGACTCTAGCATTTAAAATATGATTTACATTGATAAATAGAAATACATCAAGTGACCAAATATACATTATGAATACCAACCATAGTTACAAATTCAACAAGTTGTTCATGCAAAAAAATCCATATATAGTCAAGTGTTGAGGACAACAATTCTTTGAAGGTGAAGAGCATGTTAATCCCTATAGCAACTCCATGTTAACCTTAGAACCAGTTATTCATCCCTAGATAGTGAGTGGCTACATTTATATTGTTATATTGTTATGTATGCAAGAACCCTCTCATGGTTCCATTTTATTATAATTGTACACTTTATCTCCTATATATATACTAAGAAGACTTAGTCTTAGGATCATCAAATATTTCCTTGTATCTGGTATTCATTGTAAAAGGAGGCTTTTCCCTCGAAGAGGACTATAATTATATGTTTCTTATCATTTTTAAGGTGCAAGGTTCATAACATAAGGATCATCGTGAAAACTATACTCAATATATTTAATTTTCTTTAGTTAAATAACCTTTGGTTGATGAAGGTGTGTTAAATTTATTTTCAATCATCAGCCTAAATAGTGAACATAGTATTGTTGCAATAGCCATTCACCATTTGAGGAAATGAAACCTTGCAACCTAATTTTCTACCAGTGGAAGTTGTGATAGTCTTAGATTGAAGGATTAGATATTTCTTTATTAAATTTTTTATATTTTCAAGTTGATGCTTGCATTATAGTAGTCTAGTGTAGATAACATTTTATACTTCACAGTTTTAATTTTAATATCATTTTCATTTTTAACTATGTATGATTTAGATTACAATTTTCCATTATGCCAACATTTACAACTTGGAGAAGGAGAAACTGTAAGATGAGAGGTAATATATTTCACATTCACTTTAGTGAGTTTCTTCAAGTCCTTTTCATTTTGGTAAATTAGATCTAGAACAATTTGAAGTAAACTTATTGAAGGTTAGGTAAAGAAGTTTTATGCATTAGTAAAATCCAAGACAACAAAATAGATTTTTTGATAAACATATTTCAATAATTTGTGGTGTAGCAAGAACCACTCGATTTATTGACCCATTGACAAGTATATTTATAGAAGAATGGATGCATCTAAAGGAGGAAGAAAATGATGGATATGTGTTTTTTAAAAGAAAACCAACTATTTCAAGGTAAGTGATCTAAGTCTTGAGTAAATCCTTTTTGGTTCAATTTTGCATAATGGAGTAATTTTTTTTTTCTATGTGGCTCATCATCCTTAGAGATCGATGACCACTATGTTCATGAAATAATTGTACCAGGTATATATACCTGAAAGGATCACTTCTTCTTGGTTCAACAATATAGCTTGACCCCAAGAGTGTAAAGAGAATTGAACTTGTGACCTCTCAATAGAAAAGGCACTTTAATGATGGGGACTTGAGCAACTGAACTAACCCTTGGGGCTATAATGGAGTAACAATATAAATCATTTCTATAATATACCCACTTCACATTTAGGAAACAATGGTCATTTTATATTTTTGTAGCAAATTGACTAGGAGAATCCCTTAAATACAGAGTTGGGATAGTTAAGATTTGAGGGACTAAAAGAGAGAATTTTTAAAATATGTTTATAGGGGGTATAACATCTGTAATCTAGTTTTTAATCCAATTTGAATAACCTCAATCCAATATTATATGAAAACATTTATGCTACCCTACTCAATAATTGTTGGTCATAAACTCTCCATTATGGAAAATATGCATCTTGAATGTTCATTAGCATATTTTTCATATAAAATAATTACATATTAAAAAAATACTTATAAGGAATAAATATATTTGATTTTATTTTAAATTAAAACTTTAATTACTTTAGTTGGACTTTACATGAAAAATTTATTCGTAAATTGGTGACTGCCGATCTTAAAACAACACAATTAAACTCTACCTCGGTCACTGTTCATTGACACTTTTTAGCTATATAATAAAGCTATTTTTAAAATATGTTATTTTTGGATATATCCACATGAATACACTTTAATTTCCCACTGGATTCATGTTGATCATACTTAAAACATAAAAGTTATGCTAAAAGGAGTCACTGTAGGTATAAATTCCAAGTCACAACCAATGTTTTCTTGTATACTATTCTTCATCAAATTTGATAAATGAATTAAATTATAAACCAAAAAATATTTATATTGGAGGTGTCCAAATTAATATACTTTAATATAAAATAGGATTCAAAGGATCTAGAATGTCAAAGGTCAAAATACAAACAAGTGATTTTCAAAATCAAATTTTGAATATTTATGAATGAGGGTATGATATGCTAACATACAAGCCAAGAATGTGTGACATCATGAGATGTTGAAAAAGCTATGTTAGAATCACCAGTTCCTCAAATATTGTTACAAAGTGTTTTAGCTGTTGGCAAACAACACCAATAATTGCAAAATTTCTCAAGATGGATTGAAATAAATGGAGATGAAGAATGATATGAAGACCAAGTGAAGACTAATAGCAAAGAGAAGTTAGAATCCATTTTTACATCCACCATACCATTTCATCCACCATACCATTTATACAAATGAGGTATTCTAAAAATATCCTTTATTCATCCTACTTATTCACCATGGTATGCATATATATATTTACTTCTTCCAAGCTTAACAATCCATATTACATTTTGAAGTCCAAACTCTTATTTGTTTGCGTAGTAAAATCTTAAATATTTCATGATACTATGACAAATAAATTATGACTTTCAACCTATTTTTATTTCATTAGTTTTCCATACCATCATGCCCCCAAATCCATATAGTAACATAACTCACTGCACTTATCATGCTAAGTTACCTTATCGTCATATCATTTTCTCCAAATAAAATTTGATGGTGAAAACCTGTCTTAGGCACCATCAAACCTCAGAGTGCTAGTGGGCTTTCCTTGGGAATAATATTTTTTTAGTATGAAATTTTTTTTGGGTGTAATCAGATAAATCTTGCTTAAAACCAGTTTTATAGTAGATAAGATTTTCCAATAATGAAAAAAAAATTAAAATTCCATCTAAGGTCCATGGCTCCTTATGTCGCAAATTTCCAAACTTTCCACTCCATTAAAATATCTTAGTATTTCTAATTATGATACATCTTCTAAGATTATATATCTTAGTTAACAACAAGATACAAGTACCACATGATTGAGATTCTATATTGATATTTTTCATTTAGTTTAGTTCAACCCACCATTGTGGACTAGCTCAGCTCTTTTGGCTCTAAGGATGTCATTTCATGGAACTTTAAGGTAGGTGAAGGTACACTTATTTTCTAGTTTTAATTGATAATTTATTAATTGTTAGAACATGTGTGTTTATGAAATTTATCATGTCTCTTTTTGTTGTCCTTATATCCCCTTCCTTATTTATCAATTTTTTTTAAATGTAAAGAAACCTTTAGTTGGGGGGAGGGGGGGTGTGGGTGGGGGGACGCACATATTCATGATTCATGATAGATTCTAAAACATGTCCCATATTCTCATGATGCATTTTTTACTTTTAAAGAGTTTACTTGTAAAAAGTGGTGATATGGATGGTTTTCTTACATATGACAATTGTCATTATCGGAAAATCTAGAATTTTTTAATCTGTCATTAGTTTCCATAATAACACCACTTTAGATTCAAATATTCCACTTGGAGATTGTAAATGATCTTGATGGCATGGTGTGGTTCCTAAAAAATATTCTAAAAAATGATCAACAATATTTGGTCAATGCATGGTCAACTTTTTTAATTTAGCACTGTCAAATTTGAGCCAAGGTCAAATTCTGCACACCATTTGCATGTCACTAAGGTCAAATCAAGAAAAATGAGACACAAATTTTGTTCCCAATTTAACGATTTAGGTAACCATGTTTACAATTTTTTTTATAAATTGAATAAGTAAGGTTATGCGGGCATGTTTTTAAGGCACATTTTAAACTTTTAACATTATGTACAAGTAAGAAAAATTCGATTATTTTTTCCTAGGAAGGTTTCTTTTTTTATCAAAATGAAAATATAGAATTGTATGAAGGTGGGGAAGGAGGGAAGTCACCCTCTCCCTATTGAAGCACTCAATTTGGACTTAAAATGAGCATATGGTGTGCATTTTAGTGCACATTCTTGAAAAAAATGGCAAAGAGTTAAAAAATTCATTTTAGCCTCACACTAGGACATTTGAAAACCAATCAATGGAAATTTCTTGATAAACTTTTTTTGTGGGATTCTCTTATTTAACAGAAATATTATCATCATTATTTTATGTAAATTCCAATTAGATTTCTCTTAGTTGACAAGAAACACAATTTCAAGGTGGGGGTACACTACCAACAATATGCATAAATCCTAGTTACATTCTTTCATCATCCATAGCTTGTGCAATCTAGATTCAAAGGTCATATAAACAATGAGTAAAGGGTGATGCCATCCATTTACTTTGGTAAATTTCAGTCAAATTAAAAAGGACTACAACTACAACAAGAATTGGTTATCTAAAGAAGACTACAAAGATCAATAAACAACCATGATTGGCAACAGGAGTAGTTTCAGATTTGAAGTACATATGATTCAAATTTTGATTTAATATTTTTGGCATACATGTATATGCAAGGTTTATGAGCAACATTTAATGGTAGTTGTGAAAGGTAAAACCACCAATATTAAGAGCAGTAAATGGAAACTTATAAAAGGTTTAGAAAAAGTTTTTAACCAACACTATAACTTACCTAAAACATATGTATAAAGAATGTTTAATCTTGAAAATATGTTTTTGCATGCCTTAGCGACAATAACAAACTAGGTACAACAAAATTGTTGAAAATTTACAATTTCCAGTGCACTGTTTTTTTCTTAAATGTAGAAATTGATTTCAAGATATCTCTCAAATCATGAACTAGTTGGCCACAAAATTTGGAGTAAAAATGAATCAATTTAAGATGAGTAAAATAAAAAGAATTCAAGTCAAACCAATTTATATTTCTTGAGAAATAAATGACTGCCACCTACAACCATTTTCCATTTTTCTCGAGATTTGTGTATCCATTGACTACACTTTTTGGTGAGCTAAAGCATAAAGGTATTACCAACAAACTCAATAACTTTAATGAAAAATCGATTTCCAGTTTTAGAGAAAATGAATAATTAATTATGCTATATGAAATGTTATAGATATCCCATAATTAGTTATTTGTTTGCATACTAGTGTAACCTTAAACAAAAAACCGTTGCATGGGTTTTGTGTGCAAACTTTATAAAATGGTTTAGTAGTTGTTAGTGTAAAATCTTTCAGAAAGTGTATGAAAAATACATTACTTAAGCTATGGATGAAGAATATCCCTAATAATAGAAATGGTTCTAAAACTCTTCATATATGCAATAGGAAATGAGAATAAATCCTGCAAAAATCCATATATATGCAAAAAAAAGTAGTTAAACAGCAAAAAGAAACAAAAACTGATGCAAAATAGCTCCAAATAACCAACAAACAAGACAAATTTAAATAATGATTTTTATATTATGTAACACTTGGTGAAGGAAACAATTGAAATGTTACCAGTCCCCTTCAATGGGATAGGTTCTTGGTTGTCCTCAATGTTTCAACTTTGCGAGTCTCTCTCTCTCTCAATGATGTAGAAACCCAAATATGCGACGAACTCAAGTGGGAGCTCAAATGGAAAAATAAAATGATAGCGAAAATGAGAATGATCAAAGTGAAGAATGAATGGAAAAACCCTCCTATTTATAACAAAATATTGAGTTATCCTCGATAATGGAGAATAATAAAATATTATTAACCAAAATTTAGATCTAATCGCTTGGAATATTTTATTATATTTTTTTGGAGAGAAAAGGTAACTAAATTGGTTAAAACCTTTATCTAGAAATAATAAACAAATAAATGATTTGTTTATCATTTCAAGAATGTGGTTAAAGAATAATAAAAAAATAATGAATTGTTTAATTATTCCTAGGTGATTTAGTCAAATTTAACAAGGAATAATAAATAAATAATGATTTAATTAATTATTCCTAGAGAAAAATAAGATAAATAACGATTTATCTAATTATTTCTCATAATTGGGTTAAATATGACTAGGAATATTATTTAAACAATGGTTTAATTAATTATTCCTAGAGGAAAATCAAATAAATAATAATTTATTTAATTATTCCTCATGGGGTTTCTTGTTTTAACCAGAAATAACTTAATAAAATATGGTTTATTAAATTATTTCTTATAGTGAAAGAAATTTTACTATGATAAAATTGGTCTTACATGGTGTATTTCGAACAATCTAGTTACGAATGGCTAAAAGATCAATTTTTGGTGATAACAGATTGCCCCCAATGTATAAGCGTTAGGAGAAAATCGTATGACCAAAGTACGGTGTAAGAACACAATCACTAGACACTGAAAGGGATTCAAAGAGAGAGAGAGAGAGAGACATAAATGAAGTGAAGCAAAAGACGACAGTAGCTAAGGGGGCGAGACCTACAAAATGATATAGGTCTCCTTTTATGTTGGAGTACATGTTCTCAATGAGGTGGGGGAGGCATACCCATGCCCGCCGAGATGAAAAATTACAAAGAATAATGGTGAGCCCAACAATGTGGGATTGAGCTACAAAATGTATAATACATGATACATGACATGCTGACATCAATGGGCAATAAAATAATATAATGAATCCCATATACATAATGTGCCTGGAAAAACATGGTTCAATACTTAGTACAATAACATATGAGTATATGAGACATAATTCCCCTTCATATGACATGGAAAGGGGGGGTGGTATAGTAGCAAAATAATACTTGCTAAATAGGAAAAGGATATGAAGATCTAAATGGATCATTTGAATAAGACATGCATGTTGTGGGTGTTGTAAGCGACAAGAATCGAACCCATCAAATCTGCAGAACTACATATGAGGTTGTATCATAATATAAGGTCATCTGGGCATGTGGGGGGCTACCTGAAGGGCCACCCCCTCATGAGATCTGAAACATCTCACACACACCCGGGAATCACTGGTACAGTTTTCTGGATCACCAAACCATCAAGTATACGAATCTCAATCATGCGATAATGAGCTGAGGTCGGGCACATGAGAAACAACGAATTCAATGGAAAATGATGGTTCCCTTTGATTGATATGAGGCACCAGACAAGAATGGAAGTTGGAGCCAAAGTACACCACCCTCTAGACTTTTATTCTGGAATGAATGTGTTGTTGTTGGTAGAAGAAAGCCCGCCATAAGTGAGGCAATGATGAGTCCTCAACTAAGGTATGAGGGATCATAGTGAAGTGACTGATGGACTAACACTATGGATGATGATGGAAGAAGTGGATATTGAGTAGTGGATAGATGACTTCCCTTGTCAGAGCATAAAAAATCATGGTTAAATTGGGAGTGAATGACTTGACTAAGAAGGGGATGAGGGACAGTATGACTGGAGGCCAAATTGGGTAACATGTGATGAATGTGATGCAAATATGGATGGAATATTGTAACAGGAGAATAAGTGACTTGGGCCAGACTCCATGAATGCGATGACGAAAGTACAAGTGGATCATATGATGAAATTCGGTTTTAATGGCAACAAAGTGACACTTAATAAAAAAAATGGCTTTCAGATGAAGTGTCAAAACACCAAAAAAAATAAGACCCATTATAGTGCTCGGTGAGAGATTTCCAATGATGCTGATAGTTTGTCAAACCGAGCTACTGTTTGGTCACAATTGGCGACACAAAATTTGGGGGTTTTCCTATAAAAGGGTGTTTTCCCTCCAATTTAATTCATTTTCTAAGTGAGTTGTGGTGAATTTGGAGAGGAGGATAAGGCCCTAAATCTTGTAGAGTTCGTAGTGGAAAAAATGACCGTCGGAATCAGGATCTGTGACTTTCAGGTAGGTGAACTTACTTGTCTAAAGGCCGCCTTAATGCTTCTTGGAAGGGTGGTTCCTGCTGAAGAATCAAGGTAAGAAAGGAATACAAGAATGAACTACTAGAGAAGTTCTAGAATCATCCCTGCCCACCAAGTTAAACATGGGGACCAAGTGGTAAGTGTGGTATTAGATAAAGCAAAATATTTAAATATATGGTATCAAGCATCTATGATGTATGACTTGCTGGAGAGGTCGGTAGGAAAAACTATCCAAGGAATGGAAGGATTATCAACTATATCTAGAACTTTGGGGTCTAGGCCGAGACTTTTGTGAATCAAGTAAGAAGGTGGAAACGAGAAATCATGCCCCCAAGCATGGGATACTCCCCCCTATTATATGTGATGGAGGGGACTGATCTGGTATGCAAAGTTGGGAATGATTCCTATAGCTAGAGGAGTTTGTGGATCGCCATGGTGTTCCAAGTGTTGAAATAATGTATTCAAGCATTACTTCTCATATGCACTAAATCTTGAAGAGGATGGTGAGAAGATACAGGGGAATTTGTTCTCCCAAGCATGCTATGGACATGCCAAATGTATTTAGAATAGTAAACTATAAACACATTTTTATGATGTGGTTCACCATTTGATTATCTTATGGTTATATCCCTGTGGGAAGAATGGATAAATAAAGTTAGAGAAAGGAAATAGTGGATTACCAATCTCATTTGGCATTGAATATATGAATCAAATGTAATGAATTTCTAGGTTCGCATACATGGTGTCACTATACAAAAGAGTGGCTTCAGAGATAATGAAATGGCGCTCACCTAGAAAACATTGTGGTTGGTCAACAACAATGTCTAAGGGACTGGGTTCTTGATGTAAGATGAAGGTATGATTCAGTGAATCATCCCTAGAGTGATATGAAGTGATATGAGACTCTAGAGGTTCTTCTAAATGGGGAATAATAATGGTATTAGAGTCGACACTACCAGATGCACTAGGAGGGTTGGGGATAATTGCTTCTCCTGGACTCTCAAATATGGATGCCCCCTTACCCAAAAATTGGGTGTCAATGTAATGGCCAGAAGCTATATGTGGGTCGAATTCATGGGTTCAAAGTAAGGGGTTAGAGAACTAGTCGACCTCACTATAGATGAAGTCTCTAGACACCACAACATATTTTTCATGGGTTTGTTGCGGAAGAAAATATGCATGATGGTGAATATCGTCCCATGGAAAGTTAGACGTGGTCGTGGCTTCCATGACGTCTTCATATGAATGGAAGATGGGAGAGCTAGAGGAAGGGATACCACTTGATGCGGTGGAGCTACCTAGTGCATCTTCATGAGAAATATGGTTCACATATGCATTTCTACTATGGGTATATGAAGAGTTAGTAGATGAAACATATACTAATTTTGAGACCAAGATGTTCAATGAGGAAGGCTCAAAAAAAACATAATGGGAAGCCCTTGAGGGGTCTTCCTCTGTGGATCTCATGGATGAAGATAGATAGAGAATAGAGACCGAAGATTACGTCATCCTGACATTGGGGGGAGGTATAAAAATGGGTGCAGAACCGTCCTCCAGTTCTGGTGAAGCAAAATGCACGAATAGAGGAGTAGATGATCCACTACAAGTGGCTTCGATTTCACGAACCACATGAAGGGTGTCACGAAATTCATCGAGATAGGGAAAATTATGAGAATAGTAGCCATAATGATCACACAAAGCACACGAGTGATTCATGCACAACGATTTGAGTTTCTTGGCTGAATCAGGTAAGGTGACATGGACCTTTGGGATGTCAGATTTAGGAAACATTTCGTTGACCATAGGTTTGAGACAAGGAAGCTCAAGAAAGTTGTTGGTGGCATGCACAACTACATCACACAAATTGCACAAAGGTGCTGACTTTGGAGGCTTATGTGGAGCTGGAGTTGTTTTGGCTTTGTCCCCATCACCGGATGATTTCACAATAGGGGTGGATTCCTGTAGAGGTTGTGGTGGAACTGAAGCAAGGGGAGGGGTCATCAGGACTGGTTGCACCAGGGTAAAAGCGGTATATGGTTTGAGTTGACCAGCTGGAGTCTTTGTTGGGGGATCAATGTACCAGATTGGTATCCCCACGGTAAAATTAGGTAAACTCAACGTAGCCATAACATGCATTGAAAAGACTCCAAATGGGGTAGCTAAAATCGGTATCTGACCTGAGGGGTAATGGCCTGGCAGAATGGCTCGCAGATGTTTAAGGCTTGGTGGAAATGTTCCTGATTGAAAGATATTGAGAGAGGCACCATGTTACATAGTAATTTGTCACTGTTCTTGTACTTCCCATTCCTTGATCCTGGATGACCCATACAGTGACCCTTGTGTACTTTCCAAGCATGGAATACATACCCCTGAACCACACTTTGTCTGTCAGTTCATCTCCCTTTACAACTTTTCTAGAAGATCCCTATAAAAACCTGGTTTTCAAGGACAATGCTTTGTCTCAGTTTCTGACCCATGCCGATAGTAGAGATTTGCATTGAGACCTGCACTAATTGGCGCTCTGTCTTAATGTCTAACCCATGCTGATCCTCTTTTGGAAAGTTTTTAAAATATAAATTAAGCTTCCGTGACTAGAAGCTTCGTGAAGCGGAGAGCTGGAAGTTTTTTTTGAGGATATGGCTGAGGAATTCCCCTTTGGGCTTCTTGTTCCCATAAAATATGAACTAATCCAAAGGATAAGACTCTTTCCCACTATTTGAGGGCCCATATCCTTCTCCTCCATTTTTATATAAGGAGACCTCCTTCACCTCTGTTGCGTTAGTTAGAGCTAGCTAGTTAGAAGCAACAATCATAGAGAGGAGAAACAATTACAGCTTCGGGGGAATAGAGAAGAGTGTGATTGTTTTTTTGTGTTAGGAACATATTGAGATATTGGACTTTTGTGTATGAGGGTATTGCAAACGTGCTTGGATATGGACCTGCCGAAGGAGAGCCTCAACATCAAGGCTTGTTGTAAAATCCCCTTGTCTTTATCCTAATAAAATGCAATTGATGTTTATCTTCCACTCTTGTTTACATTTATAATGATATTTCTAGCATTCCTTGATCGGTTAGATAGGTTGTAATTGTTTTATGTTTGTTGTGATTTTATGCTTTTCATGGTGTCTTGGCTATCTGTACAGGTAATCGAACATTGGTAGTAGTGTGTATCGAGCTTGAGAAGAGCGACGGATCAAGAAGCTTCGGCGGAAGACAACAACATAGCATCGGAACAAGGTAGGTCATATTCCTTGCTTTGAATTTCATTTACAATCTAGGAAGGTAGATGTTAGTATGTTCCTATAGTTGCTAGACCCACCCTAGGGCTAGAGGGATTGCCTCTATCCGCAGAAGGGATTTTCCTGCTCAACAAATTGGTGAATCCATTGGGGATCAATGTGTCTGTCATCTCTCGTTGATTCGTTTTGAAATTTTTCTTGTCTGCCTGAATTTGGTCATATTGCCATTTCTCTAATTTTTTTTCTTATCTAATTGTTTCAAGCCATATTACCTATTCTCAGAGTGATAAGCATGGTCTTCTCTCATCTGTGTTTTCTCCTTTCTTGGGTTTTCTTACTCAACGTTGTTTTTTTTACTACAATCGCACCAATTGGTGCAGGTTGTCTATTTTACAGGTGCGATTTCCCCTATTCAACGCGGATTATGGCTGAACAGTCACACCAAATCCTGTAGGATTGGGTTAGGCCTCTTTCCTGAGTTTTCTAGTGCATCTTTCCCTCTGGGTTGGTTTTTCCTCTCTAGATTAGTCCACTTGTATTGTTGTTGACTTCCATGTCTCGTTATTTTTATTTGATTGTTACTCATTTGATCAATGTGGCTTTGTCATCCTAGGGTTTCTAGGTGTCCTTGATTGCTTGTTTGGCCACACGTCTGTTGAGCTTTTGAGCTGTGTATGAGTCAATTAATTCTTTCAGTTTTTCAGCTTGTTGACTGATTTCTTGATCTTTTCTTTCGATTCTATGTGTTGTGAGTTCGTCAAACTGTTATCCTGGTGTCTGTTTGACCCTCCATCTGTCACCCTAAGCATAGATCACATTGCTCTTAGAGTCGATTTGAAAGTCCTTTCTCTGCATGAAGGAATGTCTGTCTGGTTTTGAGTGTGTTCTACATTCGTTTTGAGATTGGTCTCTTTGTTTTTGATCATTTTATTTGAGTTGCACAAAGCTAGTGTTTGTTTTGTCCTTTTAGTGTAACAGTGCATTATTGTGTCTCATTCATATAAAACAACAAAACTTGCATTCTTTATCTCTATTTGAAAATGAAAATTATTCTTTTGCATTAGTAACTTTCTCATTAAAAAGTGAACAACAAGAGAAATCCTTTCATTTTCTTCTTTGGTTGTGTTAGTGGCATTAGGAAAATTTCTTCTTGCATTCGATTGATTGTTGCTTCATTGTAAACTCCTATCCCTCTCTTAGCTAGTTGTTCATTGAATTTAAATGATAATATTTCTCATGTAGTTGTGCATTAGAGATTTGAGATCACAATTGGTAAGGCCTTGAAACTGAAATATAATTTCAAGATAAAATTTAAAATGACCTTAATCAACCTAAGGAAGCATTGAAACTTAACGCTCACATTTAGAGGTCTAAGCTAGTGTTGTGTTCCGGCGTCGTTAAACCTAGTAGTTGTCATTCTCCATCTGGCATTAGACAGCACTAGAATAGACTTATGCTCCTCGTACCATCAAGTATATAAAGGGGGACCCTCATAGGTTGCAATCCTTTATCCATATGAAGTCGAGTCTGCCACCCTGTAATCATGATACATCGAAAACAACATCCGTGGAGACTACCTACACATACATTAAGTCATTGGTCATTTCTCTTTCATTTGATCACCAAGGTGTATATTGCAGTTCACGATTACCTGGTCACCCTGTATGCCTAGAATATCCTGAGTAGTCATTTTTATTTTGAATGACTCTTTAAATTTGAAAATAACATCGAGCACTTGTACTTTCAATCTCATTCAAACTTAAAGAGGCTAGAGTCACCTTTTTTCCTTTTCTCGACTCTTAAAACATGAAAAGGCAAAGTTTTGTTTCAGTGTCTTAAAATTGACTGCCCATGAAATATTCCTGGTTAAAGTTACATTCCTTAGTGATTCTTTAGGGTTGATTCCAATGGCAAAGTTTCTAGAGTTCACTAACCAAGGAATCCCCTCATATGGGAATCTTGGTCCTTTTCCTTCGTTCGGGAATGTTGGTGCCCCGTATATGGCAACGTTGTCCCTCTTGGGATTAACCATTGGTTTGTCGGTTTGGTTATTTTAGACCCCTGTGGTTTCGAACATTCGAATAGTTTATCAACCAAGTTCTCATCTGCCTAAACCATTTCAACCCCATGTTGATCCTAAGGTTGACCCCTCACCTTCTTCGCCTATTTATTTACCTCGTTCTTCCTCTTCGCCTGGTGAAAGTCTAGATTCTAGTAAACGGGTGGCTAAGAAGAAGAATAGGAAGTCTAATAAGAAGAAGGAAAATAAGCTAGCAGGGAAATCAAAAACTATTGCTACCCATACAGCTCATATCGAGAAACCTCCCACTCCATCTCGCAGAGTCAAATTCCCTTGAAAGCTATGTGAGGGTGACCACCTTATTCTTGATTGCCCTGATACTCCCAAGGTGCTAGAAGTGTGGTCTGTTGGCCTGATTCATCCTTCATCATCAACCTCTGGGCATCATGCTGATGATGAACCTTTAGCTAAAGATAATGAGACTCGTAAGAAACAATATAAGATCAAATTTCCCTATAGGTTGTGCGACGGTAACCATCCCATTCACCTCTATCCTTATATGGATGAAGCTTCTAAAGTGTTGGATACCCTTTCGGCCTTTGAGTCATGTCTTCCCGTAAGTTACCAGAAGTTTTCTTCAAGTCCTCCGATAGTTGATCAAGTCATTGATTGCGATTCATCTTCAGTAAATTCCACTCTCACTGAAAGTTAGTCTCCTGAGTCCATTCCTGACCAATCATTGGCTGAGAAAAAGGTCGACCTGATTCCATCTATAGTTCATCAAGTCTTTTCCATCGAGAGTGGGTCTCATCCCAGTCAGGTTTTTTTTGTTTCCTCTGATTCCCTGGGATCATAGGACAATCCTCCCACTTCCATGATCCAGGAGGGTGATCCTCTGACTCCTGTCGCCACAGTTTTAGAAAGTGATCCTCCTTCTCTCGTTCTTGACATTCATAAGGATATTCTTTCTTCTCTCGTAACGTAAGGGGATAATCCTCTTATTCCTATGGCACCCCCTCCATGTATTTTGGTCGCTTCCTTTGTTTAGAGTCGATTCACGGGATACCGTCTTCCTTCTTACGTGCCCTTTGAGATCACTGTACAAGCTTGCAATATGGTCGTACCAGGCACGATTACAGATGAAGGCACCTCGATTAGTATTATGTCCTCAACTACATGGCAAGCTTTGGTTTCTCCACAGCTTTTTCCTATTACTCAGAATCTGTTGGCTTTTAACAAAGGAACAAGTCAACCATTAGGGATCCTTCCAAATTTTCCTATTACATTAGGAGGGAAAACCGTCTATATAGATGTGATGGTGGTCCAAGGCCCCTTGGATTTTAATTTTCTCTTGGGGCATGACTATGCTTATGCCATGGGTGCGCTTATCGCTTCCCTCTTTCATGTGATATATTTTCCACATGAAGCTCGAATTGTGACCATTGATCAACTTTCATTAATTGGTCCTAATGTGGCTCCCGGTCCACCATCAACCCTCACTGTTTCGTACGTTCCGATGGTATCTTTCTCACCACAGGTCAATTATGTGGCCACCTATTCCATGTTTGCATCTACTAATAATTCAGTCAGTGAGGTAGTACACAATTTATTGGGGGCATTAGATCCTAATTTCCAGAGTGTTGTTCTCCCATCGGAAGAGAAACTCTTGGAAGCCATGAATTCTTATTTGTAATGATCAGGTTTTCAGAGCATAGTTATTTTTCTTATGTCAAGCTCCTTAAAAAATGAAACAAGATCGTCGGATAAAAGTTTATTTTCTTGTGTCAAGCTCCTTAAAAAATGAAACAAGGTCTTCGGAGCAGAGTTCGTTTTCTTGTGTCAAGCTCCTTAAAAAATGAAACAAGGTCATTGGAGCATATTTCGTTTGCTTGTGTCAAGCTCCTTAAAAAATGAAACAAGCTCGTCGGAGCATAATTCGTTTTCTTGTGTCAAGCTCCTTAAAAAATTAAACAAGCTCGTCGGAGCAGAGCTCGTTTTCTTGTGTCAAGCTCCTTAAAAAATGAAACAAGATTTTTGGAGCATAGTTCATTTTCTTGTGTCAAGATCCTTAAAAATGCAACAAGTTGTTCGGAGGATAGTTATTTTACTATGTTAACCTCGTTAAAAAATCAATTAGGTCTTTTGAGGATAGTTCTTTTACTATGTCAACCTCGTTAAAAAGTGAATTAGGTCTTTTGAGGATAGTTATTTTAGTATGTCAACCTAGTTAAAAAATGAATTAGGTATTTTGAGGATAGTTCTTTTACTGTGTCAACCTCGTTAAAAAAAAATGAAACGGGTTCCCTTTTCAATTCGAGTCTTTGATCAAATCTCATAAGATCCCAATCGAGTCTTTCCCTTGGTCTCGTAATTGAACCTCCATTCCATCCACCTGTTAGTAACCAGTAGTCGACTCAAGTGAATGCCATGAAGCTGGGGGGAATGTACCTCGAATTGAGTCATCAGTTTGGGGGCATGCAAAGTTATTCCAAGCAGAGTTTGCTTCCGTTTCAAGCTTGTGTAAAAATGAAACCGGTTTCAAGCATATAATCTAAAAATTTTCAAGCTTGTGTAAAAATGAAACCAACTTCAAGAAAAGTTTCCTGATTTCAAGCTTTTGTAAAAATGAAACCATTCTTATTTTACCTCTCGTGATTGCCATTTTATCAACCTATTTTTCCAGATGAGCCTTGGTTGTCTCATTCCATCGTTATCATCTGCTTAGCCGATCATATGCCCTCACTTGATTGTTTTACCCATTCCTGAGGAACTGCTGCAATGAGTGGTCTTGTTAGCCAACCTCTTGACCTTTATTTGTTCTGAGCAGTTCCACCATCATTGAAACTAGTTGCTACCCTTAATACTATTTGTTCCTCTAGGAGGAATCAAATTTCAGCTCTTTTTTTACTCTCAAAACATGAAAAGGTTGTCGAGCTCTTGTCGTTTTGAACTCATTAAAGACTGTGAAATGTTGTTTACCCAGTATACGTTTACCCCTTTTTCGGGTTGGGATAAACTACTTACAAAAAAGGAATACCTTAGTCAATCGAGACTATGAGATTCTCTCATATTTTTTTTTTCTACATTTTTGGGTATGAGGGACTATTTACGAAAAGGGCCACCTGGAGTTTTATTTTTGCTTATTTTCAAACTCTCTAAACATGAAAAGACACCAAGTTTTCGCTTTGTCAGACTCGTTAAAGATAAATGACATTAGAAGTCGTCGTCGTGACGTTACCGAGTTCCTCCTTCCTAGGGCTCGTAATATTTACAAGGACAAAATTATATGACAAGCATATGCTATCCTCTTCAAGCTTGTGTAAAAATGAAGAGGTACTCACCAGAAATGGTGGGGGAAAATGGAAGTTATTCATATGTTGTGTCGGTAGTATGTCACTCTTGAACATGACACTTATGTGCGGTTTCGTGTCGGGTTTGGATATCTTCACTCTATCAATTTGCCTCCATGGGTTTGGGAAATCCATTTGCCTCTCATTTGATTACCAATATTTTAAAAATGACCTCTGATCCTATTTGATTCAAATGCTTCCAAATTCCAGAGTCGTGATGCCGATATGTTCAAGAGAAAATCCTTCTGCAGTTTGTACATTCCCTAATCCTCTATTTCAATCTTGATTAATAATCATATCAAATTCTTTGTTTCGTGTCAATGATGTGGGATTCATTATGACCCTCCTTCGATGGATCGCTTCTTGTCGGCTTCAGTTCATTATCTGGGAAGTCGATCTAGAGACTCCTTTCTAGTACCTTAGAGCTTGCATGCCCTAATGGAAATTTCTTCGCATTCGACGATAGGTTCACATCATTAGCCTTCGTTCGGGTGATTTCACAGGTGTTCGACTTCATTTTCTTATTCATATTCCATGGATTGTAATGGCAGCACCCTGAGGACCATTTTCATCATTGGTGGTTTCTCTCGCACCTGTTAATAGTTTACATCATTGACTGGTAATCAAGCGATTTTCCTACATGTTCAACTTCACCTCATTTATTCGTATGCTTGAAATTGTACTTGATCGGGTCATGACAGAGTGAAAGACCCTGTATTTTATTCTCTAGAGTCCAATTTGCGAGGTGATATCATTTTTCCATGATTGGATACATGTTTCTTTCAGATGGATGGTTTCGACTATACCATGATTCTATATGTGATCCTTCTCTGAAGGATGGATGCGACCATACCATAGTCTCCTTTATGGATGGATGCATCCATAACTTGATTCATGTATTTTCATTAGAGATTCAAGTTATGTATATGTATCTATGTTGTATTTTTACGTCTCTCGATAGTAGTGTCTAGTTCCTTACATATACTCGTAAATCATTTCACCCCTCACTCATGTTCGGACTTCATGCTTTAGGGGGCATTTGTTACACAACAATTTGTCACTGTCCCTGTACTCCTTGTTCATTGATCTTGGAGGACCCATGCCATGACCCTTGTGTACTTTCCAATCATGGAATACATACCCCTGAACCAAATTTTGTCTGTCAATTCATCTCCCTTTATAACTTTTCTGGAAGATCCCTATAAAAACCTAGTTTTCAAGGTTGGTGCTTTGTCTCAGTGTCTGACCTGTGCCGATAGAAGAGATTTGCACTGAGACCCATGCCGATCGATGCTCTATATTAATGTTTGACCTACACCGATCCTCTTTTGGAAAGTTTTTTAAATAGAATCGAAGCTTCCGTGACTAGAAGCTTCGCGAAGAGTGGAGTTGAAAGTTTGTTTTGAGGATATGGCCAAGGAATTCCCCTTTGGGCTTCTTGTTCCCATAAAATAGGAACTACTCCAAAGGATAAGCTTCTTTCCCATTATTCTAGGGCCCATATACTCCTCCTCCATTTTTATATAAGGAGACCTCCTTTACCTCTTCTGCCTTATTTAGAGCTAGCTAGTTAGAAGCAGTAATCATAGAGAGGAGAAGAAATTGTAGCTTCGGGGGAATAGAGCAGAGTGAGATTTTTTGTGTGTGTTAGGAACATAGTGAGATCTTGGAACTTTGTGTATGAGGGTGTTGCAAACGTGCTTGGATACGGACTTGCTGAAGGCGAGCCTCAACATCAAGGCTTGGTTGTAAACTCCCCTTGTCTTTATCATAATAAAATGCAACTGATTTTTACCTTCCACTCTTGTTTACATTTATAATGAGATTTCTAGAATTCCTTCATCAGTTAGATAAGTTTTAATTGTTTTATGTTTGTCGGGATTTTATGCTTGTCGTGGTGTCTTGACTATCTGTATAGGTAATCGAACATTGGTAGCATCATGTATCGAGCTTGAAAAGAGTGACACATCAAGAAGCTTCGGTGAAAGATAACAACATAGCATCATAACAAGGTAGGTCATATTCCTTGCTCTGAATTTCATTTACAATCTAGGAAGGTAGATGTTAGTATGTTCCTGTAGTTTCCAGACCCACCCTAGGGCTAGAGGGATTGCCTCTGTCCGTGGAGGGGATTTTCCTGCTCAACAAACCAACATAAGGAGGAGGTCATTGAGGTGATGGTCCTGATGGCTGTGTCGAGTGAACAATAACAGTTTGTGAAGGTGCTTGCTACTGGCTAGTTGTATTGGGCTGCTTTTGGCTAGCCTGATACACTTGCAACATGAAAACACTCGATGAGTTGGGATCAGAAATAAGAGGGGCTGGGAATGCACCAAGTAATGAGGAATATTTATAAACTCCAGGTGAGACACTGGTGAGATTTGTGACTGATTTTTTATCAGCGACCGAAGATATGACAGACTCAGGTGAGGTTTGAGACTTTGTTTTGTAATATGTCAAATTATATATGGTGATGATCTTTCCGTTATGGGTGAAGAACTTACGGTGAACTACAGATGTGATAGATGACATCTCATATGTGTAGCTATGACCTAAGAGGATATTATAATCCAAAGGGACATGGATGAATTCTATGTCAATACAAATAGTCTTATCGGCAAGTGTGAGAAAACAATTGTGGAACATGCCAAGGGGCTGGGAAGGGTGACCGTCCTAGGCACTCAAAATGATGGTGGATGGGGAGAGATCTGGGGACTCGAGTTTCTTCCAAATATAGGCAGACATCACATCAATGGATGCACCCTCATCAATGATACATCGTTGGACAGTGGCGTTGCGGATATTGATTGGTATTTGGAAAGCAGCAGATGAGGGTAAAGGGGGATGTTCTTACTTGTGAAAATCAAAGACGATCAAGTGATCAGATGAAGAATCCACAAAACTCAGAGAAGTTAGTACATATTTCCTTTGGGATGGGCATGTATGGAGAACTTCCAATGTTGACATGGAGAGAGGAGGCTAACAAGTCATCCACTATGTTGTAGGTGTGTGCAGCTTTGGCAGAAGCAACATTAAAGCGTAATGGCCCTTTGAGGATCTTGGGAATGACCTCTGACTTAGGCTGAGGGATATGTAAGGGACCATTTGGTGTCGCAATGGACTCTGTGGAAACTTTTTCATGGGACTTGATTGCAGATGTAGCAGGTTTCTTGTCATACTGGCGCGATCGAGTCTGAAGGTTGACATTAGCATTATTGACCTCGTCAAAGTTCATCATAAGAATATGATAATAAGGATTAACAGACTATTGAGGTTGAGGATAAGCCTAACCTTGTTTTGGTTGGGCATCAACATATCCTTCCTAGGGGAAATTATTGGTGAACACAACTAGTTGAGTTGGAGTAGTGTCTGGAGGAAGCAATGTTGTGGGTTTTTATCCTTGAGAAGTTGCTTGGGCTTCCCACATTTGATGCATCTGGGGTAGAAGGGGACAATCATTTGTATAATGTCCATGTACACCACAACATGCACAAGGTTTGTTTGTACAAACAACCTTTTTGTTTCTTGGGTTGATCACCCTATTGTAGTTTTGTGGTGTATTCCATTGGGGTGTGTTTGGTTGATTACCTTGGCGACCCTGGTTACCCTGCAGTTGTTGGTTGACTTGACCCTTATTATTTTTCTTCGAATTTGGGGGATTATTTGCACTTTTTTGAGCATACACTTGACCAGGAGGAGGTGGTGGCTATTTTGGTAGAGGTTGAGAAGGCGTGGGAGGTGGGGGCATTGATGTCAGAGGCGTTGAAGCGTCAGACTGTGCATAAGTATAAAAAAGAGGTCGGGGTGATGATGCAAGAGGGTTTGGAGTGTCGGACTTTGCATAAGGATAAAAAGGAGGTGGGGCAAAATTTTGGTAAACAAGTTGAGAAACAACTGGCCCTGGCATTGATTGATGTGGTTGGGAAAATGCATAAGATGTGCTTTTACCAGGATACAGGTTACCTGGAGGGGGATAGGTGTTGGAAGAATTGGTCCCATCCTAAGGGTAACCATATATCATGTGAGGATAATTGTATGGAGATGGGTGTGAAAGGAATCCAACGACACCGTCAACTATGTTATATTCCCCTAGTGCATTGACACCACCAGGTCTAGGAAGAGTTGGTAAAATGGTATAACTTAACCAGACTAGGCGTAGATCAGGTCATATTTAATGCAACCTAGAGAGATTCTTCATCGGAACGATGAAACTGAGATGTAACATATTTAATTATGGGGGCTAAGAGCATTCTAAGAAATCAATCCATATAGACATGGTCGTCGAATGTGGGAGCTCTACACAAGCTCCTTCTACACCATTCTTAGACATGGTCAGAAAGGCGGGTGGTAGAATATTGATGGAATGCAGTCAAAAATTCAGTATCGGTATCATAATGGAGGGGTAACTGGAAATATGATAGAAAATATTTAGAAATAGTTGCAAAAGAAGTATGAGATGCAGTAGGATGGTCAATATACCACTTTGTAGCTTCTCGAGTGATCATGCCTTGCAAAAACCGAAGGCAAATGGAGTCATCGATGATGGAATTATACAAACACCACATATGAAAGGAGAGAACATGATTAGTTGGGTCCTCTCCAGTGTTTCCTTCAAACTTAGGAATTTTAGAAGGAAGATTAGTTGGCATAGCTGGCCAACCTGCATTGTGGAGTATGTGGTCAATTATTAACTCGCTAAAATGCGAAAGGCTTAAACCCGCCATGAAAGGTAGAAAATGAGTATCCGAGATAGTTCCAGTAGTAGTTCCACTAATAGTGACTGTATGATTTGGTCCAGAGCCACCGTCTGCATGTTTTCTTGCACCAGCATTGGCGCCTGACATGGTGGCTATATGAGGTTGAAAAGAAGAACCAAAGTCGGAATCAGAGGAAGAACCCAATGAACCAGAAGAACCAAAGTTAGAATGGGGACTTGGGGGAGGACTAACTCAGACCCTACGGGGTGGTGTGAGACATCCTAATGGAAAATGAGAGTGAATACCTTGAAGTATTTGTGACAAAAACCTTAGGGGCGCAATGATGGCAAGTCAAAAATGACACGAAAAGGTTGAAGAGTGAAAAACAAAGCATCTGTGTGGCAGATAAATTAATTATGATGTTTATGTTTTGGATTGGTGGTGTAAACCAAGAACTCTTTTCTTTAGGTGTGAGTGTATGCAATTCGTGTGTTTATTTTAACTAAGCCCAGATAGTTATTTAAAGAAAAAGAAAAAATATTGAAAAAATGTAAATGAAACTGAAATGATAGTAAAATAAAAAACTAATCATGTATAAATCCCAACCCAAACAAAGCTCTCAAAAAACCAGATTAAATGGGAGTGAACTTGATTCAAAACACACTAAAATGGCCAAGAGATATAATGTCAATGAGACTGGGATCTAATGACTTGATACTTATGGAAATGATGAAGAAAACAACAAGAAACCAACGGGGAAAACTTCTGCAAAGATAGGGCTAAACATAAAAAACCTAGGGCAAACAATGGGACCCTAAAGGAAAAGGAAAAAAAAACTCAGGAGGTATTTTTGGATGTAACAATAACCTATATTAAGGATTTGTAAAAATGATGGATAAGACCCTGAAACAATGGTTGAAAACATTGCAAATCTCAGACTAACTACTTAGCTCAACTCCTAAAAAGGTGGAAGCATACTGAAACCGTAGGGGGCTTGGTGCAACTTCAAGGAGACAAAATGAGAATATCCAAGCATAAGATGAGCTGAAATAGAGGCCAGACAACCCAAAATAGTACTCTTGG
The DNA here is from genome assembly GCA_034641835.2 of Pinus albicaulis. Taxonomy (NCBI): domain Eukaryota; kingdom Viridiplantae; phylum Streptophyta; class Pinopsida; order Pinales; family Pinaceae; genus Pinus; species Pinus albicaulis. The sequence continues at coordinate 1,264,757,920 of CM076575.1, read as the reverse complement.
AAAACCTTGACAATTGTAGGAAAAACTCAGAAAAAAATTCTAGATCGTATTTTCCGACCTATAAACAGGTAATATCGCACTTTTTAAGTAGATAAGTGCGATTTCACGGCCAAATCACACTTTTTTGGCTGAAAACTAAGATTTTTTCTCCTTGGTTCTCGGGCGGCATGTTGCAAAAAAAATGTCGTCTCCAGTGCGGTTGGTACCTGTTACCTGCAGAAGACACCAGAAAACATCCAGAATTTAAAATTTTGACTGAATTAGGGAAAAAAAGTAAAAAAAAAAAACATCAAGAGATTGAAAAAAGCTGAAGAAAAACCATGATCATTGAAGCTGATGGTCACCCAGGAATCTGAATTTCAACAGTGGAGTCACCATTTTTTGACGACAATGTGTAATTAAAACACCAACGGAGTCTCCATTTGTTAGTATAAAATATTTCGGCAAGTGTACCTAAAAGACCTTACTTAAGCTATGAGTGATGAATAGCCCTAAAAATAGAAATGGTTGTAAAGCCCTTCATATCTGCAATAGACAATGAGAATAAATCCTGCAAAAATCCAGATCTATGCAACAAAAGTAGTTAAACAACAAAAATAGATAAGAACTGATGCAAAATAACTGCGAATAACCAACAGACAAGACAAGTTTAAATAATGATTTTTATATTATGTAACACATTTTTAAGGAAACAAGTAAATGTTACCAGTCCCCCTCAATGGGATGGGTTCTTAGTTGTCATCAATGCTTCAACTTCACGAGTCTCTTTCTCTCAATGATGTAGAAAACCCAAATATGTGACGAACTCAAGTGGGAGCTCAAATGGAAAAATAAAATGATATCGACAATGAAAATGATCAAAGTGAAGAATGAATGGAAGAACCCTTCTATTTATAACAAAATATTGAGTTATCCTCGATAACGGAAAATAATAAAATATTATTAACCAAAATCTAGATCTAACTGCTTGGAATATTTTATTATATTTTGTTGGAGGGAAAAGGTATCTAAATTGGTTAAATACCTTTATTTATAAATAATAAACAATTAAATGATTTATTTATAATTTCAGGAATGTGGTTAAAAAATAATAAACAAATAATGATTTGTTTAATTATTCCTAGGTTATTTAGTCAAATTTAACAAGGAATAATAACTAAATATTGATTTAATTAATTATTCCTAGAGAAAAATAAGAAAAATAATGATTTATATAATTATATCTCATAATTTGGTTAAATATGATGAGGAATATTATTTAAACAGTGGTTTAATTAATTATTCCTGGAGGAAAATCAAATAAATAATGATTTATTTAATTATCCCTCATGGGGTTTCTTGTTTTAACCAGAAATAACTTAATAATATATGGTTTTGTTTATAAAACTCTTCCAGAAAATCAAATTATAATTTAAAGTGCCGACACGTTTCGAACTACCTAGTGTAGTTCATCATTAGGAAAATATGGTTTATTAAATTATTCCTTATAGTGAAATCAATTTTACTATGGTAAAATTGGTCTTACATGGTGTACTTCGATCCATATAGTTAGGAATGGCTAGATGATCAATTTTTAGTGATAATAGTAGTTATTTAACCTATTTGAAATTGAATAAGGAGGGTGAAAACTCATTCTCAAACTCAAAGTCAACCACATGGTAGTGACAAACAATTTGGTGCAAGGATTGATATGATGGGTCAGAGTATGAGTAGGGAACAAAATATTCGGTTGATATATAAAATATTGGGTCATCATTTTGAATGCACGAACATGATTAAATATTCATTTTTATATTTTTGTTATTTAATAAAAGGGAAGAAGCTTCTTTGTTGTTGTGGTAAAGAGAACAAGTCTAAGAGTTATATACTGTTACATAACAACCAGAACTTCCAAAACATGTGGTTGCCACACAAGAAGCAATGAAAAGAAACTCATTTGCCACTCAAATACCTTTTATAGAAGGAAATCCTCATCACTCAATTTAGTAAAATCATATACAAGGTTTCATGAGGACATGCAACATATTCAGTTAAGGGGAATATTGAGTCATTAAAATGACCATCTTTTAACACCTTTTTTACTGTTTTTTCATAACTTTTCGCTTGAATTTTATTCTTTTATGCTCTCCCATAACCTTGTTTTACTCCATTTTAATCCTAGATTAGGCTCGATACTTTTGAATTCATTTATTTTATTATTTTAAGTGAGTTTATAATTAAATATTAGAAAAATAACATGTTTTCACTTTTGAAAGTTGGGTGAGTTTGGTGATGGCTATAGGTATATTTGGAAATTACAACAATGCAAATTTTACTATTAAGGTCCAAATTTAAATTTCCACTTCGACCATTGAAGACTTGATGAGGATTTGGGATGATCACTCAATTATTTTTTATGGATAAGAAATATGGAAGATTTGTTAGCAAATATTTTGTAAATATTCAGAAGGAGATATTTACAAAAATTTACAGATGTTACTTGCTAATTATGAGAAAATAGTTGTAACCACATAAGAAATATATAGATACAAATTTATTATTTGGTTATCTTACTTTTGTATAAATAAGAGTTCCCACTCCATTCCAAAAGGAGGACTCTTCAAGCATATGTCCAATTCATGATGGAATAGAGACATATTTCCTAATATTTTCTTTCATATAGATTGTTCTAGTTTTAAATGTAGTATGTTTTGATTTCATATTGACATTAGAATAAAATATATACCAATGTGAATAGATAGTTTTAGAAAGATAGATCATGCTAAAAATAATCCAATTATGTACATACAGTGTTTGCATTTCATGAGTTTACAAATTCTGAATTGATAATAAATATTACACAATTTATGAAAATAATTTTTTTGATAGATATGTTTTTCATTTGAAAGTCAAAGTTTTTTTACTTTGCATTAGTTTAGTTTCATGCTCTGTATTTTCTATATAGTTTTCCATTTAAAAATAATAAATAATATATTGAATATTGAATATTTTGAAAATTAAAAATAAATTTGAAAACTTTAAATTTTAATATTCAATTTTTTAATTGATCAAAGTGGTTATAGATGAACATCAATACTTGAGAGTGTAACTTTATTTTTAAAACACACCCAAAAAAAAATCAAAAATATTTATTATAAAATCTTCTAAAGTGCAATGTTGCAACTTCCACATGCCATTATTGACTTTCATTTACTAAAAAATAATTCTCTCTTTCTAAATGGGATATATATATAATTCTTCATTTATTTCTATATTCAACTTAACTTTATTTACTCTCTAACTATCACCTATCTACTATGTCACATTCACTTGAGCTATACCTCCATTTTGGTCATCTTTGTTCCTTGGACACTTTTTATAATGCTCAATATTATCAATTTAACAATAATAATAATAAATAAGTGAGAATAATAATTAATATATACATAAAATAATAAAGAGATGTTCAAAATAAATAAATAAAGGAAACTATAGACATAGTAAGAATAAGTTTATGGAAAAAATCAAGTTAATAAAAACTAAATAATAAAATAAAAAAGAGTTAATTATGGAAAAAATTGAGTTAAGAAAAACTTAAGACAAAAAATAAAAATTTACATGATGACACATGGATTATGTGCATGAAGGTTATCTTTCTAGTTTTAGAACAACTTGTTTTATTTAATGGATGAGAAGGAGGATGTGAGACATTATTTCCAAGGAAAATTATTGGATAGAAATGATTCATTGACAAATCTAGTTGATTGAGGGCTCACGGGTGACCATTGGTAGAAAGACATAGTGTATTCGAACCTACGGTTGGTTGAAGAGTCATCCGCAAAACATTGGTTGTGGTCAACTATGCTCAAATAACACAATGGTTTTGAAATTACAAGATAATTCTTCGTTCTAAAGATAAGTCCTCACCACTCTTGTACTAATTGATCGAAATATTCCTTATGTTGATGATTAATGATTTTGAAATTTCACAAGTTATTTTTGTATTTAATTATGTTTTATATCCAAGCTATTACATATGGTATCAAGGAAAGATTTATACTCTATTGCACCTTTTAGTTTTTATGGTTCTCCATTTTCAATTAGTTGAAAATATAAATATAATGTGTTTTTCTAAATTAAATATACTTAAGATATACAAGAAGATTAACTTGGGAGAAAAGGGATTCGAATCCCTATGGAAGATTAACTTGGGATAAAAAGGATTTGAACCCCTATGGTTTTAGAGACCATTTTTTTTTAATTTGTACCATTTCTCAATTTGTGCATGTCATCCTTACATAGGGGCCATGCTCATATTCTTTGTATCGTTCAGATTTTATCATATGTCTCCAAAGAGACTGGAGACCATTGTTACCAATTGAACTATGGAACTCTTCCCCCATCCAAACCTACCAAAAGAAGCTTTTCTTTGAGCAGTTGTTTGATTCAATCATTATAAAAATTAATTTGACTAGTGGGCTTTCCTTCGAAGTCAATAGAAAGAGCGAAGGTAAAGATAGAGAGAATGGAAGAATATCTTGATCGAGAAGCACATTCTGGTAACCACCTTTCCTTGTGATAAAAATACATAAAAATATTTTTTTAAGAGAGTTTTTTTTTTATATAAATTAACCATATAAATATGGATTGCACATTATATTTTTATTATTAATAGCCATAAAATCAAACAATTTTTTTATAAAATAACTAAATTTAATTAAGCAAGTGCTACAAAGAAGCTAGTCCCTGCTGCTTAGTTTAAAAATAGATAAATTAAAGTAAAAGATAATAAATGAGCGGAGTTTGTTCAAGGTTGTAACAAACTTGGTGAAAAATTCATGTAAGAAAGTTAATAAAGGAAAAATAAGACCAAGTTCATGGGACATGTATTCCAAGTTGAATGTTGGGCAAAACATCCTCATGTGGGTGTTCATTTGGTTTATTATGGCTAAGAGAAAATTGGAAAAGGAATTGGAAAAGGCTCTGGAAAGGAAAGAGACATTAGTTATCATTTTATTTATGAAAATAATGGGAAATAGGAGAAAAGGAAAGTGAAAGGTCATAGGTTGCATGTGAGGAGGAAAGTGAAGGAGAATAATGGAAAATGAAGAAATTAGAGGCCTCATTGATAAAAATGCTTCCAATGATCAGTTGGTAGCTTTTGTCATTTCAACCTTATTTTCAGTTCAATTTTGGATCTCTCTCTCTTTCACACTCTTGGACACTTAGAGCATTCTTGGAGCACTCTAGCATTGGATTAAGAAATCAAAGGAAGGAAAAATAAGGCAAAAGGGAAGAAAAGATCAAGCAAGGGGTAATAGGATCATGCAGATACAATGGGATTACTTGCAGGTATCAATTTGCACGTGTGATTTCTTGATTAGATTTGGCATGCATGGTACATGCATGTGTGTATTTGGTTCTCTTGTTGCCATTGGCATGGGTCTTGCCAGGAGCGACAATGATTTTTATTCTTGCCTTGCCATTTCTAGATAACCATGGTGTGATGGGCTTTCATTACTTGCTTGAGATTGATTTCCGGATGGTTTTGAAACTAAGTGGGGTGGTCTCTAAAGAAGAACACAAGGCCTAGGAATCCTTAGATCAATGAATGTGGAATTGCGGTAAAGCCAGATTTTTTGTACCTCGGTAGGCCTAGGAATCTTCGAACAATGAATAGTGGGATATACAATAAAGCCTTGTAGAAATTATAAGCACTAAGCATGCATATGTCCAAGATCCACCTGATCTCACACTATTTAACTTTATGCAAGATACTGAATCTATTCCACTTGTTAATCTTTTATGGAAAAATTAATTGCACACACATGTGAAGCATAAACAAAAATATTCAATCGCACATAACACAGTTTTTAACCAGGAAAGACTGAAGCTGAAAACCCCAACTATACATTATGTAACATGGAGATCATATGACAATCTCATACAAAAATACAAATCTTATTACAAGCTCTCAGTACAGTACAATCGTCATACACTAATTAGGCCTAATCTTGCAAATCCATGCTCCGATCTATGCCACCTGCTGGCCTGCCTCCACTGCACAATCTCTGATGAAGAATAGCTCTGAATGAATTTGAATTACTCCATCCTTTACTGCGCAATCCTCATTGGCATCTCCACTGGGTGTTGGATGCAATCAATGCCTCACTATAGTCACAACAGATAGTCTATCTTGCCCTTTCACCTATCTCTCCACTGGTCTCCACTGAAACTGCCATGCACTCTAGTTAATTGATGTATTCTTCAGTTGATTAATGAGTTATTATTTGTGAATTAATTAACTAATTAATTCACTCCACTCTCACTAGTGTATCAATCAGTTAGACTAGACACAACTAGCTCAATTGAGTCTAACTGAGTTAAACTGAATACAACTTCATAACTACTTCTTCCAACTGTGTCATAACTCTGCCACTTGAGTTCTAACTTAGTCCTTCATGAATTAGCTCCAGCAAACGCTTAGGAATAGCGTAATTCCTTCTGTCAGCTGATGTGCCACATCTGTGCATTGAACTGAAGTGCTCCAAGAGAATAAGTTGTTGTTTAGAGTCTGATTATTATCAAGAGCTAATAATAATCGACATGCATCTATTTTTAGATTGACAATCTATAAATAGACTTCGCCCAATATTATAAAAATATAATTTCATCTATTTTTCCAACTTGATCAACCATCCACAAATAGCATTCTGCAACTTCTGAAATATGATCATCATGTCTAAAAATAGACATAGTCTAAAAATAAACTTGCACCAAAAATAGCCTGCGGGCCCACTTAGTGAAGGCGACTCTTTTCACTAAGCTTGTCATCTTGTTGAATCTCAACACTCCCTCTCAACAAGATAGGGATTATCCTTCACCCCGATCCTGCCTCTATGGTATTCGAATTTGATCTTGGTGAGTGCCTTCGTCAGAATATCTGCATCCTGATCCTCTATGGGAATGTACTGAAGCAACATGATCTTCCGCTGCACACAATATCTGATATGATGATACCAGATATCAATATGTTTAGATCTATCATGAAACACAGGATTAACCGAGAGTTTAATGCAAGTCTGATTATCACAATGAATCACCGTGGGATCTAAATGTGAACCGAAAAAACCAACCAGGATCTTCCTCATCTAGATAGCCTCACATGAAGCTAAACTTGTTGCCATGTATTCTGCTTCCGTTGAACTGAGTGCCACAGATCTTTGTTTCCTACTGTACCAAGAAACTGTTGTAGATCTGATACTGAAAATCCCTCCTGATGTGCTCTTTGTGTCTGTTGGGCTTCCTGCCCAATCTGCATCCGTGAAGCCATGCAGCTTCACCTCATCTGTTTGTTTGTACCATAAACCATACTCAGATGTGCCCCTGATATATCTTAGGACATGCTTGCCTGCCTTACAGAAGAGCTCGGTAGGCTTAACCATCGCTTGTGAAAGCTGGTTCACCGCATATCATATTTCTGGTCTTGTATTGACTAAATACATGAGCGAACCCACCAACTATCGATAAACAGTGGCATCCACTACCTCTGCCGATCTAGCATCCTCTTTGTTCCAATTTCCTGGAAGAGGAGTGTCAATAGGCTTGCAGCCTTGCATGTGAAACTTCTCCAGTATCTCCTGGGCATACTTTCCTTGAGACAAAAAAAGTTCACCTTCCCGTTGCCATATTTCCAATCCAAGGAAATAATGAAGGAGGCCCAAATCCTTCATCTCAAACTCCTTTGAAAGATCAGCCTTGCATGAGTGTATCAACTACTCATCACCTGTTAGTATCAAATCATCAACATAAAGTACAATGATTAAAATCTTACCCTCAACCACAATCTGGTACAGGTTTTCATCCGCCTCACTCTTGGTGAAGCCAAGTCCAGTGAAATAGCTGTCGATCCGAGTGTACCAAGCACGGGGTGCTTGTTTCAGCCCATACAACGCTCTTTTGAGCCTACATACATGTGACTCGCTGCTGAAGATCTCAAATCCTTCAGGCTGCTCAATGTACACCTCTTCCTCAATGATCCCATTAAGGAATGCAGACTTCACATCCATCTATTGAATGTGCCAACCCATATACGCTGAGAGAGAAAGGATGGTCCGTATGGAAGAATACCATGCGACAGGTGCAAAGGTTTCTTCATAGTCAATCCCCTCAATCTGTGAGAAGCCTCAGGCAACAAATCTTGCCTTATACTTCTCGACGCTCCCATCAGCAACTTGATTTACCTTGTAGATCCATCTTGATCCTACAAATGATTTTCCCACCGACCTTGGAACAATATCCCAATCCTTGTTTCTGACAATGGAGTCATACTCCTCCACTATGGCATCTACCCATGTGGGCTCCTGCGCTCCTTCTTCAAAAGAAGATGGCTCTGTCACAATACACTTGCTCATAAGAGCCATGTATCCAGTATATCGGTCAGGTGACTGTCTCTTTCTGCGCTGTGATGTAGGAACTCCTACATTCTGTGCCGCATCCACCTTCAGTCTCTCAGCTTCTGTGATACGCTTCCTTCCTTGTCTGATGTTTGGTTCTGCATGAGTGGACTCCTCCACTCCATGAATCTCTTCCTGTGGCTGATCCACATCCAGAGGCTCATATTTGGGAACAAGAAGTTCCTCTTCTGCATGCAAGTGTAGCTCCCTCTCAAGCGACAAATTCACGGCTTTCACCTCATTGAATTTTATATCCCATCGCATAATAGTCATCCGACTGTTTGGCAAATACACATGATAGTTATGGGGTGTTTCTGTGTACCCCACAAATATCCCAACTTCTGCAGTCGGCTCCAACTTCTTCCTGGCATCCTTCGTCACATGAATGTAAACAGGTGAGCCAAAAATCTTCAAATGAGAAATATGAGGCTTCTTACCAGTAAAAGCTTCCTCGGGTGTACTCATGCCAAGTACTCTATGAGGACAACAGTTTTGCACATAAACTGCAGTGTTGCATGCTTCCACCCACAAGTGCATCGGTAGGACCTGATCATGCAGCATCGCTCGTGTAGCACCCATGATCGTTAGGAATTTGGCTTCTGTGATCCATAAAATTGTGTATAAAATCTTTCGGCAAAAAACACATTCCAACAGATTTTGTCGACGCGTTTCGAACCAGCTATTGTGGTTCATCATCAAGACAAGATAAGAAATCTGATCTAGGACACAGTTTAAATAGATAGGAAACTCCGACTAGTCGTTATTCCAAAACGGATAATTAGACTAAATCACGAATTTCAAAGATAAAATAATATTAGAGTTATTATTATCACAAAACAGATAATTTGACTAAATAATGAAAATAATAGTTAAATTATTATTATTGTATTTTATTAATAATTAAAAGATTCAAATATAATAAATATTTATATAAAATTAATTCAAATAAATAAATAAATGAAAATAAATAAATAAAACAGAATAAATAAAATAAAAATAAAATGCACTAAGATAAAGTACATAAAAATAAAAATAAAATATAAAAATAAAATAAGTAAAAATAAATAATCAAATGAAAATAAAATATAAAAATAAATTAATAAATAAAGATAGATAGAAATAAAAATAAAATAAAATAAAAATAAATGAACGAAAAATAATAACAATCAAAGAGGAATTATTCCAAAATGGATAATATGACTGAATATGGAAATTAATAGTTGAAATAATATCATTATATTTTATTAATAATTAAAATATTTTAAATCTAAAAAAATAAATAAATAAATAAATAAAATAAAATAAAATAAAAATAAAAATAAAAAGCACTAAGATAAAATACATAAATAGATAAATAAATTAGTAAAAACAAAAGTAAATAAATAAAATGAAAATAAAAATATAAAAATAAAATAACTAAATAAAGATAGATACAAATAAAGATAAAAATAACATATATAGATGAACGAAAAAATAATAATATTAAAAACAAATATTAATGATAAGTAATTAAATAAATAATAATAATAACTGAATAGAAATCAAATCAAGAACAGAAAGGGAAGACTAAAACAAAAACAACGAAGAAAGGAAACGAAGGAGAATAGAAAGGAAAGAAAACCAAAGACTAAGAGTGAAGGGTCGGGATCCAACATCTGCTAAGACTCCACCCATCATCCCTGTTGAGGTTGACAGGCCTCTTTTCGATCTCTAAGGCCTCCCTTAACTTTCTATGGTGGAAATAGTCTATCCTTGCAATAACTTCCGCATCTTCGATGCAAATGTGATGCTTTGTCTTATCTGCATGCTCTGCTAATGCAGAGGTGCGAGACCTATTATGCTTCAGGTCAGTGGCATGCTCTTGAATTATTTGACTAATGGAATGACCAGTCTCACTGATGTAAGGGGTCCCACGGGAGCAAGGAATCAAGTAAACACCCTTACCATCCTTAGGGCAGATCGAGTCCTTAACAGATCTAAGAGAACTCCGAATGGTACGAAGGGGCCTAAAGGTTGAGGGAACATTATGTCTATTTAGGATCCTTGCAATTTTATCAGTCGTTCCTTGGATAAAAGGAAGGTGAACGCCGGATAACCTATCACAATGTTCCTTCTTGACCTTAGGACATTTTTCAGCTTTTTGAAAAGCTCTAAGACATTGAACATTGTTATAACCATTATTAAGAAAAACCCTAAGGAGATGAGATTTCTCATCTTCAAGGTGGTGTTCATCAGCAATTCTAAAGGCTCTAGTGGCTAGGGTACTGAGAACACCTGATTTCTGAGCAGGGAAATGGTGAGAACTCACATGTAAATACTTCTCAGTATGCGTCTTCTTTCTGAAAACTTGATGAGTGAAGGAACCATCATCCTTTCTAGAAACAAGAACATCAAGAAAGGGTAGGCTACCATCCACTTCAAATTCCATGGTAAACTTAATAAATTCAGATTGATCATTAATATGACGGAAGAAAAGGTCCAAATTCTCTTTTCCATGAGGCCACACCACACAGGTGTCATCAACAAACCTTTTCCAAAGCTTAGGTTGAAACAGGGAGGTGGAGAGGGCCCTTGATTCAAAGTCTTCCATAAAAATATTAGCAACAACCGGGGAAAGGGGGGAACCCATGGCCACACCACAAGTTTTTTTATAGAATTCACCCTCGAAACTGAAGAAGGTCGAGGTAAGACATATCTCCACTAGATGAGTAGTATCAGGGTCTGTGACTCGAGAAATGACATCAATAGCTTCCTTAATGGGGATACAAGAGTATAAGGAGACCACATCAAAACTAAAAAACCTGTCATCAGGCTCCAACCTGATGGCTTTCAAATCATTAATAAAGGAGGAGTCTTTAACAAAGGATTCAATACAACCTACGAGAGGCTTAAGCTTACTGGCCAAAAATTTAGCAAGCAGATAAGTAGGACCACCTATGGTGTTGACAATAGGGCGAAGGGGAGCTCCATCCTTATGAATATTAGGGAGACCATAAATTCTCGGAGTGATGGGATTGCTTTCAATAAGCTTTCTACTAAAGGAACCAACCGTGCTACTAGATTTAATAGCCATAGCCACTGCTTTAGAAACTTTTTTAAGGGGATTTTTGTTCAACTTCTTGTAGCTCCCGTTATTAAGAAGATGATCTAACATCTTATTACGATAATCCACTTTGTTTAAAATAACAGTAGCACCACCCTTATCAGCCTTAAGAACAACAATGTCTTGGTTATTGTTTAAGGATTTAAGAGCCTCAAACTCAGGTTTGCTTATGTTGCTCTTAGGGGGCTTTGCTTTTCTTAGGATCATGGCATAGTCTTGTCTAATAGTATCTTTAGTAGCATCAGGAAGATCCTTAATCCTGTATTCTATATCACAGATAATTTCATGAATAGGGATTTTCTTAGGAGATAAAGCAAAATTAAGACCCTTCCCTAACACATTATAAACGTGCCGATCAAAAGAAAAATTAGAAAGATTAATAACAGTCAAATTTGAAGAAAAAGAAGATATTTTTTATTATTTCCATTATTTTTATTAGTAATATTCTTATAAATATTATTATTAATGTGATTATTAGTATTATTCTTATAAATATCATTATTAATGTAATTATTAGTATTAATATTAATACTATAACTACTAAAGCCAATATGGTTATTATTATTAAAATTACTATCAAAATTATTAATTTCACTTACATTAAGCACCATGGGATTAACAAGCTTACTTTCAACCTTATCACCAGCAGAAGAATCCTCGATGGACATAGGAGCTTCAGACAGGCCACAATCCAAACCTGTTAAACCGCTGCCAACTGCACTGGGGAGAGTGGAGACCTGGACGGAATTCATGAGCAGGTTTACCGAAGAGCCATCGCGTGCCACTGATTTCACCAGTGAGGGCTTGGGAGGTGTGAGCTGAAACCCCATCCCAACCGGATCTTGAGGAACAGTGAGCGCACACGTTGATGGTTGAGCGGAGGGGATGAGATAAGATGGTGAATGCCCAGCGCTGATGGAAAAATCTGCCGGCAAAGAGGACGTCAAAGCAGCACGCGAACCTAGAGCCAAACCATTCGGAGATGACCCCAGAACCTCAACTGAATCAGCAGAAATAGGAAAGCTACCCGCTGGAAAGCGATACGAATCAACAATTTCCTTTGTTCGATCGAGCGCCTCCTGACCAGATAAATCAAACAACTGTTGAATCGGTTTGTGCTGCTGAATCCCAGATGGGACAAGCTCAGACGTTGAAGTCAACTGCACAGATTGATCACAGGAACTGACAATAAAAGACCTCAATGAACCAATTTTCCCTTCCGAGACTTTGCTATTAGAATAACATCTATTCTCATTCCTTATATTTCAAGCAGTGTCTTTAGATAATTTCAAGAATTTAGAAAGATGTTTCTTCTTCCATAAAGTCTCCCAGCGAAGGGATTTTAAAGCAGAGCGGGCCTCAACTATTGTCCAAATCTCTGCAGGAATCAAATGAGACAACCCCAGGTGAGATGACAACAACTTCCTCTAAATAATATCTAGATGCTTTCTAACCTTGGAAATTTCAAACCTAATAATGCCGAGACTAGCAAAAAGAAAAACCCGCTCATTACTGGAATTTTTAAGGGGATGTTTAATCTTCGCAAACGAAGGGATAGAGGCAGAGTCTTTACATCTCTTTAAAAATTTTAGATCAGATTTCATCTTAGATACCCGCAAATGTGCCCTTTCAAAATGATGAACTTTAAGTGCCAAGGCCCTACCGAGCAGGGTTTCAATGTTAGGAATTTGGCTTCTGTGATCCATAAAATTGTGTATAAAATATTTCGGCAAAAAACACATTCCAACAGATTTTGTCGATGTGTTTTGAACCAGCTATTGTGGTTCATCATCAGGACAAGATAAGAAATATGATCTAGGACACAATTTAAATAGACAGGAAACTCTGACTAGCCGTTATTCCAAAACGGATAATTAGACTAAATCAGGAATTTCAAAGATAAAATAATATTAGAGTTATTATTATCACAAAATGGATAATTTGACTAAATAATGAAAATAATAGTTAAATTATTATTATTGTATTTTATTAATAATTAGTTAATATTCTTTCTCTCTGCGACCCCATTCTGCTGTGGGTTATGAGGCGCTATGAGTTCTCTTCGAATTCCTTCTTTTCTATAGAAGTCTTTGAATTTGCTAGAGATGTATTCACCACCATTATCGCTCCTTAGAGCTTTCACCTGCTTCCCCGACTCCTTCTCCACCAATGCCTTGAACTCATAGAACTTTGAGAACATTTCACTCTTCTTCTGCATGAAGAAGATCCAGCATCTACGAGAAAAGTCATCAACAAATATCACATAATACCTGTGTTTCGCTGTTGAAGCAACTGAGAATGGTCCACACATGTCTGTGTAAATTCTCTCCAGGATAACTGAAGAACAGTTCTCCTTCTCATGAAAGGTGGTCTTCACAAACTTACCCATTATACATCCTTTGCACTGATCTAACTGCGCAAGAGTACCCTTTGGAAGTCTAGTAGAAATTTGCTGCAAAATTTTCAAAGCACCATGGTGAAGATGGCCCAATCTCCTGTGCCATAACTCGCCCTCATCCCGGCTCACCACTTCTTCTGCTATGCCCACCATTGCAGCACAGCCATATACCTCCAGCTTGTAGAGATTCTTAATTCGAACCCCTATCTTCTTGGTTTGACCCATTGTTTTATGTCGAAGGAAAGCTTTTCCCTCACTGAAAAAAACATCATAACCCCTGTCTTCTAGCATTGCGACTGAGACCAAGCTCTTCTTCAGACCTGAAACATGCATGACATTATTCAACAAGAATGGATTACCAGACTCCCTCTCAAAGGTAATGGTCCTAATTCCTATCGCACTATACCGACCATTGTCGCCCATCTCTATATGCATCTAGAGGTCCCTCTCCTCCAAGTCACTAAACAACTCTTTGTCTCTCGTCATATGGAAAGACGCACCACTGTCAAGATACCACACCGATCCCATGCAACTTGAAACCAAGCATGCGATCAAGGAAAAATCCAACTCAAATTGCGAGACTAAGGCCTCTCCAGCTGTAGATCCAGCAGCCTACTTATTCTTCTTCTTTTGTGGATAGTTAGTGGTGAAATTTCCATGCTCGTGACAGTGAAAACACTTCACTTTGGACAAGTCCTGCTTCTTGTCTTTAGCACCGGTTTTAGAATGATTTTTCTTCCCCTTCCCTTTCCTTGCTTTGGAATCCAAAGCAAAATTCTCTTCATCTTCATTCTTCGATGAAGATCCATACCTAGTACCTCGCCTTATCTCCTCCTGCACAAGATCCGACCAAAGTCGCTCCCATCCTGACAATTTCTCCCATCCATTGACAGAGTCTTCGTAGCTATTCCAACTCTTCGGAAGCCCAAGGAGAGCCAAGCTCACCAAGTCTTCTTCATCAACAGTAACCCCCACACTTCCCAGCTCATCCTTGTAGTGGAAAAACTTCGTGAGGTATTTTTATATTGCTGCCTTTTCCATTTTTATTTTTCTGAGCTTGTCTTTAAGCGCCAACTTCCTCTCGCTACTTTTTCGTTTATGTATGTTGTGAGCCTTCCATATTAAGAACGGAGTGGCTTAAGGTCAGGATACAACATGGTCCTTTCACACCATCCAACAAAATCCCTGGCCTTGCGGGGGCTTTCCTTTGCGATCACAATGCGCATCGTTAGATCCCGCTTAGGAATATCGTTATCGATGAACCTTCGCCCCATTATCTCTGGGGTCACCTCCGTCTCCGTCCTTCTCAGCTATGTAATCTTTAGCCCTATCAAGGGCATACCTGTCTTCAACCCGTTGAAAGACATTTCAATGTATACTCGATTTCTGCACCAAGAATTTTTTGTAGCAAATTCGAATTTTCCACCAGCACAAACTCACTTCACAATTGCAATCTTCAATCAACAATGCTCTGATACCATGTAGAAATTATATGCACTAAGCATGCATATGTCCAATATCCACTCGATCTCACACTATTTAACTTTATGCAAGATACTGAATCTATTCCACTTGTTAATCTTTTGCGGAAAAATTAATTGCACACACATGTGAAGCATAAACAAAAATATTCAATCGCACATAACACAGTTTTTAACTGGGAAAGCCTGAAGCTGAAAACCCCAAATATATATTATGTAACATGGAGATCATATGACAATCTCATACAAACATATAAATCTTATCACAAGCTCTTAGTACAGTACAATCGTCATACACTAAACATGCCTAATCTTGCAAATCCATGCACCGATCTATGCCACCTGCTAGCTTGCTTCCACTACGCAATCTCTGCTAAAGAATAGCTCTGAATGAATTCGAATTACCCTTGGATTGAATGCGCAATAGTCATTGGCATCTCCACTGTGTGCTGGATGCAATCAATGCATCACTAATAGTCACAACAGATAGTCTATCTTGCCCCTTCACCTATCTCTCCACTGGTCTCCACTGAAACTACCATGCAATGTAGTTAACTGATGTATTGTTCACTTGATTAATGAGTTATTATTTATGAATTAATTAACTAATTAATTCACTCTACTCTCACTAGTGTACCAATCAGTTATACTAGATACAACTAGCTCAACTGAGTCTAACTAAGTTAAACTGAATACAACTCCATAACTACTTCCAATTGTGTCATAACTCTGCCACTTGAGTTCTCACTGAGTCCTTCATGCATTAGCTCAGAACCTTAGAAAAGCGACCCTCCCGCTACCGATGTGCCATATCTATGCACTGAACTGAAGTGCTCCAAGAGAATAAGTTGATGTTTAGAGTCTGATTATTATTAAGAGCTAATAATAATTGACATGCATCTATTTTTAGATTTACGATCTATAAATAGACTTCGCCCAATATTATAAAAATAGAATTTAATCTATTTTTCCAACTTGATCAACCATCCACAAATATCATCCTGCAACTTCTGAAATATGATCATCATGTCTAAAAATAGACTTGCGCCAAAAATAGCCTGCGGGCCCACTTAGTGAAGGCGACTCTTTTCACTAAGCTCATCATCTTGTTGAATCTCAATAAGCCTAAAGGTGTATGCCCTTGATTAGGCCTAGGAACCCTAGACCAGTGAATGGCGGGATATGTGGTAAAGAATAGAGAGTGGAGTATCGATTAGGCCTAGGACTCCTTGCTTGGTGAATGGCAGGATATACGGTAAATAATAGAGACTAAGAGACAGATAAATTCTTCATGGTGTAGGTGGAGAAATCTGGAGGCATCCATGCTTGTGTAGGCCTAGTAATCTCTGGACTGGTATATGGTGGGATTGTGGTAAAGCCTGATATTGCATGTTTATTCTTTGGGCCTAGGAATCCCTTGGTGGATTGTGGTAAAGCTCGGGGAAACCTGGATTGGTTTTGTTGTGAGTCCTACATTCATGCTTGGAATATGGCATAGGGGTGATTGCCAGAAAGAAATATTTAGTTCAGCCCAATATATGGTCGAGAAGTCCGTGGAAGTCACTCACTTGGTTGGCTTATGCATTCATTAATAAGGGTTCTTTCTCCTTGGTATTTCATGTGTAAATGTACTAGTTCATATGTGGTTTTTATGGCTGTTATTATTTATGTTAGTTATATGTTGGTTATGTGTATGTTTTATGAGAGACTTGATGTATGGATCTCATCATGTTTTGATTATAAAATGAATGTACAATGAATATATGACCTAATATATGATAATGCATATATTTTCATAAGGAATCAATTCTCCTTAATGAATCTTAGATAAGTATGAGACCCTTATGCTTAGATATTTTTTATGACTTGTAGATTTCATATTTGTGGCATGCTTGACAAAATTCCTGTCATGGATAGTAGGGGTCCGGTCAGGTACTTGATCAAACGATTGCATTAGTAACCTTATTCCACTGTTAATTATCATTTCTGAAAGTTTCATGAAGTTTTGGGCAGTGGACTGAGTCCTAGCCCTAAAAAAGTGGCACAAAATTTGGGGTCATTGGCTCAAAACTTCCTCGAAAAGTCCATAGTGACTGGTATGCCTTGCTGTGGGAGCGACTGTAAGGTCTTAGTTGAATTCTTGGATTTTCATTAGAGCAGTTGAGGGTCCAGATCAGTAAAATTTAAAGTTGTCTCAAGAGTTAGAAACATGGAAGGGTTGGTTGCCGCCTCAAGGGTCTGTAGCGCCCGAGGAAGGTAAGATTGGTTTTTTTTTGTCGGTTCCACTTCCTTAACAATACATGCAGAGTTGAATCACATCATAGTAGCCTCCCGTCAAATTTTTACCCGAGTGGGCCGGTTTTCTTGGGTAAATGTAGGAGGAGGGCGTTACAAAGGTCAAAGACCATTTGTTTTAGAAAATATTCAGTTTTTTAATAAATTTATACATAATTTAATATAAATATATATTTGATAAATTATTTTAATTTAATAATCGTTATGACTTACAAGGAGATTAGATTATTATTTTAATTATTTTATAAATAGATAAAAATGTCTTTCAGATTAATCACATCATTAGGATTTGGTCGTTGTTTTGAACCAGCTAATGTGGTTGATCCTCAGGATAAGGTGGAGAAAAAATCGATCTTGATGAATAAATAGTGGCGATGCATTATTGCCTGGAAATAGCCTAAGAACTAGCCGTTAGAAAGTTAGCTACAAATTAAAAATTAATTAAAAGATTTTATTAAAAAGGGTTAAGAAATTTTTATTAAAAATGGGTTAAGAAATTTTCTAATATAATAAGGAATAGGGAGGGGTAAAATTTTTTGATTTAATAAAAATAAATAAAAGAACTAGCCGTTAGTTATTTAGGAATTAAAATTTTAATGTTAAATTAATTAAAAATGGGTTAAGATAACTATATAAAGAAATAGGGAGGGGTAAAATATTTTAATTTCATAAATAAAGATAAAATGAGGATAATAAATAAATAAATAAAATAAAGTAAATAAATAAATAAAATAAAGTAAAATGAAATAAATTAATAATTATTTAATTAAATAAAATAAAAATAAAAATAAATAATTTATTAATTAATTAGTAAATTGAATATATATATATATATATATATATATATATATATATATATATATATATATATATATATATATATATATATATATATATATATATATATATAAACAAAATTACCTAGCGAGAGCTCGGGTCCAATTCTTACTTAATTTCTAACCATCCTCCCGGTTGAGATTCTTGGCACGTCGTTCAATTTTGATCACCTCCCTTAATTTCTTATGGTGGAAGTGATCTACTTTGACAACGATTTTGGAATCTTCAATACAAACTTGGTGACACGATTTTTCCACGTGCTCAGCAAAAGCTGAGGTACGAGACCAATTGTGCTTAATATTCGCAACATGCTCTCGGATTCTCTACCTAATGGATCGACTTGTTTCTCCAATATAGGGAGTTCCACATGAACAAGGAATCATATAAACCCCTTTCATGTCCTTAGGGTCGATAGGGTCCTTAACAGACCCAAGAGAATTTCTAATAGTGTTATATAAATATCACCATAAGTCTATCTAAATTTCAACCTTTCGTTTCTTTGTTGGTTTACATTTAATGTTTATCCACACTTTCAGAAGTGGATCACACTATGAAAAAATGATAAAGTTGTTGAAAATACACATTTTATGCTATGCTACCAAACCCTTGACTAATCCACCTTACATTGAAACTTGGAAAAAGGACAAACCACAAAGTTTATTAAGTGTACACAAAGTGTATGGGAAGGACGCCCAGTGGTAAAATCATCCTTAGAATACATCAACAGACAAATCTTTTACAAATATTTTACGTTCACTCCGTGCTATTATGATTATTGAAAACTACATTTGAAGACAATTATAAATGCATGTAGTGGATTTAAATATTGCACATGTATGTATGGTATGCAAATATAAATGTTTAGCAAACAAGAACAAACAAAAGGTTAACATTAAGGGAGGAAGAGCGTCTAGGGGTTGCAGTGAGCTTGAAACCCTAAGGAAGGCGGCTGGATGGTGGGTTTCTAAAATGTTATGCATGGCAGCGTTGGGGAGGTTTGACTTGTTTTGGAAGGCATGAGGTGGGGTTTTGTGGTTGGTGGACGATGGTAGGTTTTGGTTTTTAGTGCGAGTGGGGGAGAGGCCTGGGTGGTCTGGTTTTCTGATGACCTTTTCTAGAAGGCATGAGGTGGGGTTTTGTGCTTGGTGGAAGATGTGGTAGGTTTTTGTTTTTAGTGCGAGTGGGGGAGAGGCCTGGGAGGTTTGGGTTTTCGAATGTGACAGGTCGAGGTAGCAAGGCATGATGGTTCCAGTTTACTTAAGTTAATTTGTTTTTAATTAACCTTGGAATTGGTGGAGAGTGGTGCTCCTCTGGTTGTTTGTGATTGATTTTACTTTTGATCTGGAGGCTAGATGGAGAAGGAGGTACTATTGGATGAGGATGACAAGGATTTCTATAGAAAAGAGGATGTGGTGGAGTTTATTGATTCGTCCTATCAGAAAGGACAAAAGTGTTATGTTGAGAGATGGGGCACTTAGAAGACATTTTCTCCAACAACTAGTCTGGGAGGACCGGGAAACCCTCATTCTGGAGTTCTGGGGTTTGAGGCTCCTTATGGTGGTGGTGTGTTAAAGTCTCATGGAGAAGGAACTATTGGTTAAAAGCAGAAGGTGACTGCCCTACATGCAAAAAACAATATTTATCTGAAACGGAAGACAAAGCCCCGACGGGTCTGGAAAAGACGCCCTAATAGCTACAAGATGGTTTTGGGCAATGACATAGGGCTTGTGGAAGTTGTTGGGTATGCTCTCACCGCCTTAGTAGGGAATTTTACGTATTGGTGTATGAAAAAGGTGAAGATTTTAGGCTGGGTGGAGAAAAATCGGAGCTTGTGGTTGGGCTATCGGCCGATTGTAAATTCTATGAAGGGTGGTCGATTTAGCTTTCTTTTAAAAACTCCAGAAGATGCTACTAGGGTTATTGTTGGTTTCTGGCACTGTGGGGAGGGAAGCCTTATGTTGAGGCACTGGACAATAGGTTTCAACCCTGAAAAGGATTTGTTCTCTTTTCAGCATCTGTGGGTCTTACTGTTGTGACTCCCATTCCAATTTTGGAACCGGGAGGCACTTACAGCTATTGGAAATAGACTGGGGAAGTTCCTTTATGTGGAGGATAAGATTTTTGAGAATATGGAGAATCACCTTGCTAATATATATGTGGAGGTGGATGTGTTGGGGGGCATGTTTGATTCTATTGAGGTGACTTGGAGGAACAAGGTGTATAGAGTTAAGTTGGATTATCTTGGAGTCCCTTTGCGTTGTGCTTTCTGCCACTATATCGGACACTTAAAAAAAAATTGTCCAGGATGGGCGGAGGAGTCTTTATCTGGCAAGGAACTGACTAATGCTTATTCGGATCCAGATTAGGACATGTATGATGGTCCTCTCACGAGCTCTGCTGGGATGATGTGTACTTGGAGGTGCCTTTTCTTGGTAAGCTTAGAAATATAAATCCCTCTCTGTTTCATTCACTTTCGATGCTCACCTTTTCTTAATTCATCCGGGTTCTTTGGAAATCCTTCTGATGAGGGTTTGGGGTTTTTGAATGTGGATGATGGGATCCTGAAAGGGGACACTTTTGGTTTGGGGCTTGCGGTGTTGTTCACTGAGAACACTGATGTTTTGGGAAACCCTACTGTGCTAGGGGAGGGTTTCACTGTGGTAGGAGAGGTTTTCGATATCACTCTTCCATCACCTTCGGCTATGGGTGCCCAAACATCCTTTGGTATGGCTGCGGAGGTGAGTGGGAGTGGTACAAAATCTATAAAAGATGGCAGCTATATAGGTTTAATGTCCTCGGTGCTAGGGAAGGGAGGACAAACAGATGAATTTATTCATCTATTGTTCCGACTTACCGGGATGTGGTTCTGAGAGAGCCCCTGGAGGTATTTGAGGCTGACTCGATTAGAGGGAAGCCTAAGTTGAATGGGACTCAACATTCTTCCCCACTCCTGATTGGGAAAGGGGCTTATAGGGGAGGATTCAACAGGATTTTTGGCTTGTTAAGACCTGAAGCACGAGGAAAAAAATGACTGGGGAGGCATAGGGATTATCTGGCTCTTCTTATGCTAGGTTGCTTACAGGTATTGGCCACCAATTGGTGGATTCAGGAAAATTATATCTTTGAACGTGAAAGGGGTGGGAGGGGCCCCAAAACTTGCTACTCTCAAATGACTATTATTTTATGTTCGTCTGGATTTAGTACTTTTTCAAGAGACTATGGTGAAGGCAACAAAATCTAGGGAGGTTTTTTTAGGTCTTTTTCTGGGATGGGAGCTTTGTTTGAAAAATGCAAAGGGATTTTCGGGGGGTCTCTTCTATACATGGAAGAAATTATGTTTTGATTTCTACCCTTTGTTAACTGAGGCATGGATTTTTCTTGATGGTTTTAGTGAGGAGTTGGGGATTCGTTTGAAGGTTCTAAATTACTATGCTCCTTATTTAGAGCATCAGGTTTTTTGGGAAAATTCATTTAATTCTGGTTTTCTTAGTGACATGGCCCTTATCATTGGGGGTGATTTAAATGTGTGTCTTGATGAGTGGGATATTTGGAGGCTCTCGGCTAGGCCTGATCCCCTGGCGAAATTTTTCAGAATGCTTTTTCACTCTATTGATTTGTTGGATATTTGGGATGGAGAGTTCGTGCCGACATGGAAAAATGGGCGTAAGGATGGTTAATACATAGGGAAGAGACTTGATCTTTTTTTGGTGGCGGGACCTCTCTTTTCTTCTATCAATCGCCATCGGACGTGGGTTGAATTTTTTACAATTTCTGATCACCTGCCAATTGTACTTGAGATCAAAGAAGGCATGAGATATTCAAAAGTTCCATTCAAGTTCAATTCTACTTGGTTAGGTTTTAAAACCTTTGATGATTTGGTTCGTGATTTCTAGGTACATGAGTTTTGAGGGGAGGGTTTCAATCCTATGCAGGGACTTGTTGCAAATTTAAAAGGATTGAAGTCGAAGATTATCTCTTGGGAAAAGACACAAAAGAGACAAAATCGTGCGGTGTTGTATCAAATTGAAGGAGAGATATCTTCTATTTTGGAAAAATTGAACCACTTTGTATGGGAGGTAAATATAAGAGACAGATTGATCCACTTAGAAGGAAAGAGGAAGGAATTACTACTATTGGAAGAACTTTCGTTAAAACAAAAAAGTAGGGTTCTTTGGCTCAGTTTGGGTGACTCAAACAGTAATTTTTTCCATAAATTTGCAGAACATCGTAGAAATAGGAATTCCATTTGGAGGTTGAAGGAATGTTCAGGTACTGTGGTGGAGGGACAAGAAAATTTGGAACGTGGTGCGGTGGACTACTTCAAAAAAACTTTTTTCAGATCCGGGGGAGAATGTGATACTTGAACAACTAGAGTTTGTAAAATTGTACCCATGGATGTTTGAGGAGGAAGACAATGTTGTGGTGGAGGCCTTGGTGACATTAGTGGAGATAAAAGGAGTTCTTCAGAAATTTGCTAAAGAAAAGAGCCCGGGACCGGATGGTTTCACTGTGGAATTATTTCTTTATTTTTTTGAGATCATGGGACTTGATTTGCTAGTAGCTGTTGAAGACTCATGGAAAATAACGTTGGTTTGTGGAGGTATGAATGCCACTTTTATTGCACCAATTTCAAAATGTGACTGCCCTGGTAGTTTTGATGAGTATAGACCAATTGCGTTATGCAATTTGGTCTATAAAGTGATAACCAAAATTATTTGAAATCGTTTGAAACCTATTTTTCAAAGGTTTTTAGTGGGAACCAATTTTGGTTTCTTGGGGGCAAGCAGATCATGGACGCCATAGGGCTAGCTCAGGAAGCACTCCATAGTGTAAAAATAAAAAGACAAAAGGCCATTGTCCTAAAATTGGATTTGCAGAAAGTGTATGAATGTGTAAACTGGGACTATTTGAGACTGGTACTCTTGCAGATTGGTTTAAACCTCCACATGGTGAATTGGATTCTCATATGTGTTACTTCTCCAACATTTTTTTTACTTATTAATGGAAGCCCTTCTCATTTTTTCAAAGGATCCAGGTGCTTAAGAAAAGGTTTCCCAATGTCTCCCCTACTGTTTATCATGTTGATGGAAGGGCTAAGTCTGGCACTTCTTAAAGAAGTTCAGAATGGTACAATCAGTGGGGTAAAAGTGGAAGCGATCAGTAAATTGCTTCATATATTATTTGTGGATGATGTACTTATCCTAAATCTGGGGAATCTTCAAGAGTGGAATAGGATAAAGGAGGTTTTGTCTTCTTTTTACCGTGTTTTTGGTTTGCGTATAAGTACACAGAAATCTGAAATGTTTTGGAATGGGTTTGAAGAGGAGGAAGTGGCAATTTTCCAAAAATTATTGGGTTATCAATGTCATCCTTTGTCAAATGGTTTCAAGTATTTGGGGGTTTATTTGAAACCTGATTGCTATGTTAACCACGATTGGAAATGGCTTATTGCTAAAGTGGAAAGACGTATAAACCATTGAACCAATCGGTGGTTGTCTTTGGGAGAGCGCCTTTGATAAAATATGTCCTATATGCTCTACCAGTTAATTGGATGAGCCTGTATTCTATCCCTGCATAGGTTCTGGATACTCTAAGAAAAATATTCTTCTCTTTTTTGTGGACATGGGAAAAACTTAATGAAGGTATACATCTTTTCTCCTGGGAAACATTGGTGAAACCTATATGTTTTGGTGGCTGGGGCATTAAACATTTGCTGACTTTGAATCTATCCCTTCTGGAAAAGTCACTTTGGAGAGCCCTTTTTGATTCTGGACTTTGGGGAAGCATTATTCATAGAAATTATCTGAAAGGGGTGTTGGTGCCCATCTGGTTATGCATATCGGTAAAAATGGGCTCTAATTTCTGGGCGATTTGGAGGAGTCTGTGTCATGCCCTTCCCATCCTTGAAGCCTGGTTGGCTTGAGTACCAGGAAAAGGCTCTATGGTTTTGATAGGGGTTGATGCAATCTGGGGGCTGATGGAGATGTCCTACTTATCTCAAGAATTGGTTTAGCTATTGAATAAGAAAGGGTACCATTTTATGTTTCAGATATATAAATATAATATAGATGGTATTGGCAGTTGTTGGCTTTGAGCCAGAACTTTGGGTATTACTAGGGTCTACAAATATGAATGGGATGCCTATGTGGAGTCTTGGGGAAGTTCTAATTTTTTTTTAAATTATAAAGAGGACAAGCTTTGCTGGTCATGGAACGGGAATTCAGGGGTGATCACTATAAAGGGGGCATACGAGGCTTTGGCATGGGAGAATGGAGGAATATTGGACACTTGTAGGAATTATCTCTTTGAAAACTTAAAATGCCACTTAAGATAAAAAAATTCAGCTAGTTACTTATGGCACGAAAAATATTAACATGGGAGAATTTGAAAAAAAGAGGTTATGCTGGGCCAAGCATATGTGTTCTGTGTAAAAATCAGGATGAAACTATAAACCACCTAGTTTTGGAATGTGAATTCTCGTGTCAAATTTGGCAGGCATTGAAGTAGCACTATCAGATTGTTTTTAGCTAGGAACAGGAGGATTTTATAGCAGGGCTTCAAAGATGGTTTTTAAAATTCCTAGTGCATAAAAGTCTTCCCTTCTGGGTTGCTTGGTGTATTTGGCTTTTCATAAATAAGTTGATTTTTGACAGGAATGTCGTTGGGAATACTAATGGATTGATCCATCAAATAATGGAAAACTTTACTTTGGAACAAAAGGAAAAAAAAACCAAAGAACATTGAAAATATCAGCACAGATTGAAAATCATATTTGTTGTTTCTTTGATGGAGTTGCAAAATCTTCTACCTTAGTCTGTGGACCTAGAGGTGTCCTTTGGTTAACTAATGGTAGGAAGCTAAAATGAAAATTAAGGATTGGAAGAGGGGCAAACAATAAAGAAGAATTAATGGCTTTATGGGCTACACTGTTCATTGCTTTTAGAGAAGGTTACCAACGGTTATAGGTTATGGGGGATTATCGTATCATCATTGACTGGTTCTTGGGTTCTGCGGATTTGCAATCTGAGGGTCTTTCCTGGTGGAAAAGGAGAATCAGAGACTTGGAAAAAAACTTTAGCTCTATTTATCCAATACATATCTTCCGAGAGTTGAATATGGAGGCAGATATGCTCTCCAAAGAAGAATTACTTTGGAGGACTGGGGAGCTTATCTAGTGGGAAACGAGAGATGGGAGGCAAGGGCCTCAACATCATTTTCAGGTTTTTTTTTTTAATATGTAGGAATAAATGTTTTTGTTTTGATGAATATGATGTAAATTAGTTTTAGAATGATATATTAGTTTTAGAATGATAAAGAAGAACATGAATTTTTTTATTATATAAAATTAGATTTAGTTTGATTTTGAATAGGAAATTTTTATGATTAGCTTGATATGCAAGATGAAAGAACAGAAAATGTAAAACTGGAAAAGTATTACCATATTTATATATAAATATATAAAGAGTTTTTTTCTTGTGGAAAAAAAATTTCCCCAATTAAATTCACAACTTTAAATTATAAATAATGTCAATTTACAAGTCACATATCTCGTTTTACATTTCAATGTATTTATCAAATTAAGTAATGGAGTCTTTTGTTGAAATTTATTAAAAAAAATTAACATCCTGTAACATTGTTTTTCCAATTATTGGTTCTCAAAGTGAGATTTTTATTTTATAACATTCTTTTTATGATTTTTTTAATTTGTATTTTACGCGGATGGGAGTTCCTTTTGAATATGTTCACTTCACATTTTTGTATACCGATTTTCCCTACTTCGTCCAATTGTTAAGAATCATAGGGTTTCAACCACAAACAGTTGGTGATATGCCAGCATTCTGTGCAGTGGTGTTGGGCTTCTGGTATGAAGCTTGAAGGTTAGTGTGCGACCTCTAACTGTCTATGAGCCATGAACAACATAAATGACCATGGAATGGAATAGGTCATGTCATCCTCGCTACTCCACTATCGCTCGAATGAGTCCCTCACATATGTTGATTTTGAAGACGCTGCCACTATTGCAGGAACTGTCTTCTCTACAAGTGATTTCATGAAGACTCGTACTATCCAAAAAAATTCTATTAGCAAAAGTTGGCTAACAATATGAAAGGCCATGAATGGACAATACTTTGAGCAGGAAGGCTAAAGGCTCTCGATGGAAAATATATGAACGAAAATGAAATGGTTATAGTCTCATTGTTGAATTCCTTTCCATTAAATATGAAAAGAAAGTGAGAATGAAAAATTCTAATTTAAACCATCGATATTATTTTCCTTATCTCGAGATGTCACCTAAAAATGCTCATCAACCATCTATTTCACAATTTGAACAAAAATGCAGTATGCCTTCCTCTCCACTTTCTCAGCTCTAAACTCCTGGAAAGTTTAAGGTTCTACTCCAAAAACATTAAAGGCCCCCTTTCTCCAAACAAAACTCCTCAAACCTAAAAAATCCTCAAACCCTACAATGTTATGAATATGCTCAGATTCCAGACAAAATCTGAAATCACTCTCCAAATATTCATGTCCGCCGCCCAAAACCCCCAATTCAAACACCTTCACTCAAGTTATGATGTATTGATTGATAAATTAGTGAAATCAAACAAATATGATGTTATTGAGAATTTTTTAGAGGGTTTGAAGAAAGGGAATTCAATTGGAGAAAATCTTGTGGTTGTTATCAGAATCTATGGAAGACCGTGAATTTCTCAAAACACTTTGAAAATCTATCAAATGCAATATTTTAATTGTAAGCATATTGAAACTGTTAGGTCCCTATATTACTAGGATAGTCCCTTATTTTTGTTAGTGTAACCCCCATATTGTTATTATTGTACCCCTGTAACCCCCATATTTTTATTATTGTGCCCTTAAATTATTATTGTTAGGTCGGCTAGGATTACATTGTAGCCCCACTAGGATTACATTGTGGCCCCATGGACTCCTATATATAGAAAGGAGGTTTTGTAATTTGTATCATCCAAGAATTGTTAATTCATGTAATGTATTGGAGGTTTCCCACTCGAAGTGGCTTATTTCTAAGGCGTTGATATCTCTTTTCTTCTATTTTTGGAGTTGGTTTCACAACATTTGGTATCAGAGCTTTGGATTCTAAGGTTTCGCTGCTCCAAACAGGTCATCATGGAATTTTCGCTATAGCTTTTTTTATATGAAGGTTCAGAAGCTAAAATTTTGAGAGTGCGAATCTGAAATCCTAAGGAACATCGTTGTAAAATGTCAGAGATTGGTTCGCAATATTTTTGGAGATATGATCTTTTGAAGTTAGGGCTTTTTGCAGGCTCCTGAATTTCACTTAAAACGGTCATCACAGAGTTTTCGATATAACTTTTTTTCTACAATGGTTCAGAAGCTGATAGTTTTAGAGCACGAATCCGAAATCCTGAGGAACGTCTTCGAAAAATTTCAGAGCTTGGTTCGCAATATTTTCGGAGATATGATCTGTGGAAGTTAAGTATTTTTCAAGCTCCCGAATTTCATTTCAAAGATGTGAGCGTGGGAAAACCTTCATAACTCTCTCTCTGAGCATCAGATTGGAATTATATCAAAATTGAGTGGAAGTACACAGATTTTAGTTTCCTTTCTATAAATTTTAGAACCAAAGGAGCAAACATTGACACATGGCAAGTCGTACAAGTTCGCTCTACTGAACCAGTCCATAATTATGTGGGATATTGGACATAACTTTGCCTTGAAGAATCCAAATCAGGTCAGACCTGTGGCATTTGAAAGAAGCTTCAGAGGACTACTATAGGGCTAAATTTCAGATATTAAGGATATGCAAGAATATAGATAAGTCAATTTCAATATCGAACTCCTCAAAAGCAAGTAAAAGGTGTTTTTTTTTTTTTTTTCCATAAGTCTTGTTTGAAGAAACAAGTTGAATTGATTCCAAGGGCATATTGTAGAATAGATATCAGTATTGGATTCTCAAATGGCCCCATAAAAATAATTCAACACCCATTAAGCCTTTAGAAGGCTCTACTATGACTCATGAAGACGAAGAATGGCAGCATGACATATCAAATTTACAAGAGCAAGTGCAACAAATTTTGCTCTCGGAAAGAACAACAAAAAATGACATGGAAGTTTTGAAGAAAGGCGTGGAAACTAAGATGGATGGTTTGAAGAAAGGCGTGGAATCTAAGATGGATGGTTTGAAGAATGGCATGGAAGAGTGACACATGAATATAATATGGATATTGTCAGGCTAAGATGGAAAACATGAAGAATGATCTAAAAGAAGACATGGAAGTTTTGACAAAGTTGATACAAGAAATGTTTCCTAATGGTGAAAAGATAGTAGAGGAAACTCATTATGAGAACAAAATAAATGTTAATCGTGATTTCATAAACTCTAATGTTGGAGGGAAGAACCACCATATTCCAAAAATGGATATGAGGAAGTTTGATGGAAAGGATCCTGTAACATGGATACTATAGATGGAGTAATATTTTGATCTCAATAATGTGAAAAACACACAAAAGGTATGCATTTCAACTTTACATTTAGAAAAAAATACATTTGTATGGTATCGATGGCTTTGCTCCTGTAAAAAAATTGTCACTTGGTAAATTTTTACGGAGGAAATGATAACACATTATGAGGATACAAATAGCAACACTTTCTTTAGCCAATTGATAAATCTAAAACAAAAGTGTTCAGTGGGGGAGCACATTGAGGACTTCCAAAAATTTAATATAAGGGTAACTGATATTACAGAGGAACACAGGATTGATCTCTTCATAGGTACTTTAAATGATAACATCCAACATGAAGTTCGTGTTTTGGAACCTAATTAATTGGAGAAGGCATTCAGGTTGGCAAGAAAATTTGAATTTAAAATTATGGCGACAAAGAAGCCTACCACTCACTTCTATAAATATGGAAGTGTTACTACTCCTAGATTTCCACAACCTACAAGGTTGACACCACAACATTTGGAAGAAAAAAGAGCTAAAGGGCTTTGCTATGGTTGTGATAGCAAATACACTAAAGGTCATAAGTGTGCTGAGAAGAAATTATTTTACATAGATTGTGAAGAGGAAGAAGAAAATGAACAAGAATCTTCAAAAGAAGAGGATATACACCAGGAACTAGCCCTAGAAGAGGAAGAAATGAGTTCGATCATATCATGTAATGCATTGGCAAGAATTACCACTCCTCAAACTCTCAAGATAGAAGGACATATCAAGAAGAAAAAGGTAATAGTGTTGACTGATTCAGGTAGCACCCATAATTTTATTCATTGTAAGGTAGCGAAGGAATTGAATTTTTTCCTATATCCAACACCAGAATGTCAAGTAATGGTTGCAAATGGAGGAACTATAAATTGCTCTGGAAAATGCCATAATATCAAGCTAACCATGGGGTAATATGTATTGAGTAGTCCAATTCTTTCCATTCCTATGGGAGGTGTTGATGTTGTACTGGGAGTACAATGGTTACAATCTTAGGGGACAATAGCTTTTAATTTTCAAGAACTTTTCTTGAATTTTTTTTTAGAAGGAAAGGAAGTCGAATTACGGGGTATTGCAGGGAAGCTGGTAAAGATAATAAGCTCTAATGTCATGAAAAAGCTTCTAAATAAAGAACAACAAGGCATAATTTCACAATTATACTCACTAGAAGTTCCAACATCAAAATCATATATTTCTGCAGATCTCCAAAAAGTCTTGGACAATCATTCCAAGGTGTTTGAAACTCCCAAAATACTCCCACCTATTCATGATAATGAGCATGCTATTCATTTGATTCTAGGAATTGTTCCTCCAAACATCAGGCCTTATAGATATCCTTATGTCCAAAAGAGTGAAATTGAACATATGATTGCAGAAATATTAGAGGCTGGTATAATTCAACCTAGTCAAAGTTATTTCTCTGCTCCTGTAGTATTGGTACACAAGAAGGATGGATCATGGCGCATGTGTCCGGATTATAGGGAGCTCAATAAGCTCACCATTAAAGATAAATTTCCCATTCCTGTGATTGATGAATTATTGGATGAATTACATGGAGCAATTTATTTTACCAAGATGGATCTTCGTTCGGGATATCATCAAATTAGAATGAAGACTGAAGATATTCCAAAAACAACATTTCAAACTCATGAGGGTCATTATGAATTTTTGGTCATGCCTTTTGGCCTTACCAATGCACCTTCTACATTTCAGGGGTTGATGAATTCCATTTTCAAACCCTTCCTTAGAAAATTTGTGCTAGTATTTTTTGATGATATACTAATCTACAGCAGGTCTTGGAAGCATCATGTTCAACATGTTGACAGGGTGCTCAAACTATTGCAGGAGAAACAATTATATGCAAAAACATCCAAATGTTTCTTTGGAGTACAAGAGGTGGAATATCTGGGTCATATTGTATCTCATGAGGGTGTTAAAGTAGACCCTAACAAAATTAAAGCTATTAAGGAATGGAAAGTCCCCACAACCATAAAGCAGTTGCGAGGATTTCTCAAGTTAACAGGGTATTATCGCAAGTTTGTTAAGAATTATGGGAGAATAGCAGCACCTCTAACAACATTATTGAAGAAAGATGCATTTTCATGGACTCCTGAAGCAACTAAGGTCTTTGAACATCTTAAAGAGGCAATGTGCCTAGCACCAATCTTAGCTACGCCAGACTTCACAAAAGCCTTTATTGTGGAATGTGATGCCTCAGGAAATGGAATTGGTGCTGTTTTAATGCAAGAAGGAAGACCCATTGCTTTTGAAAGTCGTCCAATCAAAGGAAAGTATTTACAGAAACCTATTTATGAGAAGGAAATGTTAGCAATACTGCATGCACTAAAGAAATGGCAAACTTACCTAATGGGAAGACACTTCAAGGTAAAAATCGATCATGATAGTCTTAAACACTTTTTAGAACAAAGACTATTGTCAGAAGAGCAGCAAAAATGGGTCACAAAGATGTTGGGTTATGACTTTGAAATAATCTACAAAAAAGGAAAGCTTAATGTTGTTGCAGATGCACTCTCAAGAAAGAATGAAGAGGTGGAAGCATTTCTTTGTGCAATTTCTATTATCCAACCAGATTGGATAACTGAAGCAAGAGATGAATGGAAGAAGGACAAAGATGTATGGACACTCATTCAAAAGTTGCAGCAAGATCCTAGTACATCTGATACATTTAGTTGGAAAAATGATTCCTTATGGTACAAAGATCGCTTATATCTTTGTAAAGATTCCCAACTAAAACAAAAGATTCTTCTGGAATTGCACACTTCTCCTTTAGGAGGACACTCAGGATTTTTAAAAACTTACCACAGGGTGAAGAAAGAATTTTTTTGGGATGGCTTTAAATCTGATATTCGAAAGTTTGTGGCGGAATGTTTGGTTTGCCAGCAGAATAAAGTTGAAACAATTAAGACCCCAGGACTTCTACAACCTTTATCCATTCCAAGTCAACGTTGGGAGGAGATTTCAATGGATTTTATCACAGGTTTACCTAAGTACGAAGGAAAGAGTGTCATCATGGTGGTAGTTGATAGACTTACCAAGTATGCACACTTTTGTGCATTATCTCATCCATTTAAAGCAAGTACAGTTGCTACTACATTTATGGACACAATTCAAAAACTACATGGAAACCCAAGGGTTATTGTGAGCGACAGAGATCCCATTTTTACTGGAAATTTTTGGACGGAGTTATTTTCTTGTTTGGGTACTCAATTAGCTCATAGCTCATCTTATCATCCTCAATCTGATGGTCAAACTGAGATAGTAAATAAATGTTTGGAAGGATATCTTCGTTGTTTTGTATCTGATAAACAAACACAATGCGTCAAGTGGTTACCTCTTGCTGAATGGTGGTATAACACTTCCTTCCATACTGCAGCAAAAATGACCCCATTTATGGCACTTTATGGATATCATCCACCATCCATCACATCATCTTTAAGGGAAAATTCGAAGGTTCAAGCGGTGGAAGATCACATCGAGCATCAGCAAGAAGTTCTACAACTCTTAAAGGATAACCTGAATTTGGCACAAAATCGAATGAAACAACAGGCAGATCAACATCGTAGCGAGAGAAGTTTTGATGTAGGAGATTGGGTATTTTTACGGCTACAACCATACAAACAAATGTCCCTCAAGCAAGCAAAGAAGGATCATAAATTATCGCCAAAGTACTATGGTCCTTACAAGGTGTTGCAAAAGATTGGTACTATGGCATACAAATTGGAGCTTCCTGCTTCTTCGCGAGTACATCCAGTTTTCCATGTTTCATGCTTAAAGAAGGTTATAGGTGAAAATCTTCCAGTTTAAACAATATTGCTAGAACTTGATGAGGAAGGAAAAATCATATTGGAACCTGAAGCGGTCATGGAAACAAGAACTCGACAGCTACGGAATCGATCAATTTCAGAGTATCTCATCAAGTGGAAGAACTTACCCACTTAAGATTCTACATGGGAGGATGAGAATTTTATACAGAAGCACCCAGAGCTACTCAAGCGTTGAGGACAACACTTTTTTGAAGGAGAGGGGCATGTTAGGTCCCTATATTACTAGTATAGTCCCTTATTGTTAGTGTAACCCCCTTATTGTTATTATTGTACCCTTGTAACCCCCATATTGTTATTATTGTGCCCTTAAATTATTATTGTTAGGTCGGCTAGGATTACATTGTGGCCCCATGGACTCCTATATATAGAAAGTAGGTTTTGTAATTTGTATCATCCAAGAATTGTTCATTCATGTAATGTATTGGAGGTTGCCCCCTCGAAGTGGCTTATTTCTAAAGCGTTGATATCTCTTTTCTTCTATTTTTGGAGCTGATTTCACAACAACAACCGCCTTTAATTCTCTTTTCAATGCACTAGTAAATTTAGAATAGTATGAGATAACAGATCAAATGTATAACAAAAGACACCAATTTGGTATTTATCCATATATTTATACTTATAGCATTCTAATCAGAACTAAATGTGAACTAAATATCATGGGTTTTGCTTATGTATTATTTGGTTTGATGTGTAAACAAGGCTTGAGTCCTGATACCATAATGTATAATACAATGATGGAATCTTTCTTTAAGGAAGGGGAAATAAAAAAGGTTTACAAGATTCTGTTAGAGATGTCAATGCAAGAGATGTGTTCTTGATGTTGGGAAATAGGGTATTATTATTGATTCATTTTGTAAGGAAGGCAAGATGAATGAGGCTCTGATAATTCTGAATGAGATGCTTCGTGAGGGGCATCATCCGAATATCTTTACTTTGAATACTATGCTAAGAAATTTTGTGAAAATGATATGGTCCAAGTTGCAAAAATGGTGTTTTGTGAGATGCCCATGAAGGGATGCAAACATAATGTTGTTTGTTAGCCATTGTATTTTAATTGAAGGTATGTGCAAGGATGACCAGGTTAGTTAAGCTTACAAGCTTTTACAGATATTTTTGGCAAAAAAAAATGTGTTCCAAATGAAGATACTTGTAAGGAAATGGTTGTATCACTTTATGACATGGGGAGATTTAAGGAGGACGTTTGAATGGCAGATGAAATGGGTAAGTGGAATTTTGTTCCAAACACCAAAACGTAGAATGCATTGGTGAATTCTTGGTTGAACTCGTGACTCGTGAGTCCTAGGTTTGACCTAAGCAGAAGCATTGCATGTTCTTGTTCTTGCTCCTGTCCGACTTTTTTTATTTTGAGCTGACAAAGCATAGGGCATAAATCTAACTCTGCTTATTAGGCACCCATGTTCTCGTCATGATTGCACTATTTTCTTATGGATTTTTTATCATATTAGTGTATTGCCTTCAATGCAGATGAAATGCAAAAATACGGAAACTACAGATCAATGATGCCAACAATGTCATAGATCATGTACAAAGTTGATTAAGAATTTAAGTATTTCCAACCTTGCAAAATTATTTGAAGGATAAGCGAGAGTATAATGGGATTGTGACAACACTCTTAATTTGACAATTTTTCACAGGCATCACATATTACAATGGTCTACTTCAGTAATCTTTCTAAAAAGTAAGCAAGGATTTGATTCCAATTTGCTATTTAAGTTTCTTCATAAAAGATACCATTAATTATGAAGATGAAATATTAGATTCTATAGTTGCAATTTGCTATTCAAGTTTCTTTATAGGATGGAACATAAAAGTTCACAGTTGTAATTTGTTGTACAACATTTTTCATAAAATAATGAAATATAGATGAGAAAATGACCAAGCTTCTTTTGTTTGACTAGTGGGTAGGCTACTGCATGCAGAGAGAGTGATTGGGAGGTTAAATATTTTCATGGTTAATGGATGTAAACCTAAATGTAACGGAGGTTCCAGGGAGATTCATTGGGAGTACGATGTCATGTTCTAGATTTGAATGTTGACATCCCTGCCATTGTTGAAGAGTGTGGGGTGTTTGGAACATATAATAACATTCATGATGTTACGAGGTCTTTACATCACAAGGTTACATCAAATTTTAGAAAGTTGGTAAGCCTTAAAATCTTAGATCTTAATAAATTTACCTCAACAAAATTACCTTTTGGGTTTCCTAAATTGAGGATCCATGTTGGTGTCCCGTGTTTTGATAGTTTGGAAAATCAAAAGACAAGGCAACATCAGAACCAATCTTTAGAGTTCCAGGATCAAGTCCTCCTGTTCTCAGAGAGGCATCTCTCAAATGTTTGTTTGCAAAGGTTTATCTTGTGTGCTTTGAGTATTGGTTTTAGACTAGTTATTAAGTGCGGGTGTTTGTTTGTTTGTTTGGTTGGATTGATACAGCAAAACATGAAAGACCTAGGAAAGATATATAGAATGGAGGAACATCTGGTTCATTGGGCAATGGAATCAAAAGGAGGTCATAACATACTTATCAATGGATATGGGATATCAGAGGGAAAATCTAACTTGGCCACAGGATCCTTTGGTTTTTGAAATGAGATGGACATCAATGATTTGAAAAGAGAAGTTTAATTCTCAACAAAGGGAATTTGAAAACGCAATTTGAACAATAAAGAGCTTTTTGATAGACAAATGGCTAAAACTATGAATTGCACCAGCCTTAAGCAAATAATGATTTCAAAACAACTTTTAAAATGAAATCTAAGATTCGGGGAACACCCTATTTCCTCGTAGATTTTATTTTAATGACTTAGGAAAATATAAAAGATTCAACTGATAATTGCGCTCATAGAAGAGGGAAAATACAGCTAATACATCAAGGATTACAACTATGAAGACCTTCTCAAACAACTGCTCAAGCAATACTGTGGTGGAAATATCAAAACACCTTTTGACTACAACTTAAAACAATGGTACTTCAAAGGGAGACTTCAATAAGAGCTTTCAAGTGATAGCAGACAAGCAGGGAGAACCATAAATCATGCTGAAACCAACTATTCGAACTATTAAGGAAATAAACAAGCATGAAGACTAAAGAGAGAGGTTAAAGACTCTAAAATACTTCAGCAGGAGAAAACATGAAACAGTGAAGGATGAACAGGTCTAAGGTGCTTCCAGGAGTCATTTCTTAGCCTAAAACTTTCACCCTACTGTAGTAAGAAATTATGGAACGTAATGAAAACAGGGGAAAACATTAAACAGTTCAGAATACTTCACCAACAGCCAAGCTCATGGATCCAATGATAGAGCCTTCATAGTAACAAGCATGCAACAATATCATCAAGGCTTCCAAAACTTCAATTTATTCTTCAACTTCAACAGACTATGTATTTATTTCAGAGAGTTTTCAATATTACAACTAGTGATCAAAGAACAACCAACCAACAACTCCTCATCTTCCTCAGAAGTATATATAGAAGAATGAGAAGGTGAGATCTGATAAAAGATCTCAAAAACTAATTAATACGGACTCAAATGGCTTCTTGGCCTTTGAGGGGCTCAATGAAGAAACTTGCATACATATCCTCTGTATTAAATGGTTTTCATAAAGATTTAAGCTCGGTGGGAGCTTTTGTTGACCTTTGAGGCTCAGTGTGGTGTCGAAGTAACTTTGTAGATGTTTGTCATTAATTTGCCTGCAGAATTTACCTTTTGGCTGTGTTGTGAGGCAGATATCCAGTCCTGATCAATAAATTCAGCCTCTGATTGAATGCTTTGAGGTACAGGTGACATTTCAGTAGCTGGGAAGAATCAATTTGCCTCAGATGTGGCGGTGGAGGCTTTCCTGTTGATGAAAACCCTTAAGATTTTCTTTAAACTATATTTTAATTGGGGATAAGGCTTTTGATAAACATTCTTAGCCATGATCCCCGCAAATATGTCTTCCATCCTCTGTCCTGGTTCATTTTGATCTTCATCGCTGATACTCTCTGACTGTGCCCGATTCATGGTTTTTCTGATATACAGGGCCGCGCAGGGTTATGTAGCATCAATGCTTCATGAACGATTGATGAAAACATGGTTTTAACACCCTGTGATGATTTTCTTTGGTGAATCGAAGGCGTGAGGATCGTCACCCTCTTCTTTCAAATTTTCTTCAAAAAATGGCGAGAAAATCATTAAAACCCTGCAAAATACAAACAAATATTAAAAAATCCTACATATATAGGTTTATTGCTGCAGAAGGCATGTGGAGGAAGCATGGTTTTTGGATGGCATCATCCAAAGATTGGGATTTGATGGGAAGGCGGAAGAATTGTTTAAATCAGAGTCGTCGATCACGCAGAGATTGAAGGTCGGGAGCGGAAACAGAAATTCAAAGCGGAAGACGTTGACTGGGCGATCAAATCAAGGCGATGAAATGTGGGTCGTCGATCTGTAGATCAGATCGACGATAGAGATTCTCCAATGACCGCGTCGTAGCCCGGTTAACTATCGGGCATCTTCGGTGAGCGATAGCCGTCGGATGGGCGGCCTCTGATCGGACGGCACACATCAATATCGCGCCGAGTCCACGTCTGAACATTAACGCACGATGGACGACGGTTTTATGAACAGTGCCCAGGACACGTGTCGGCCAGCGTATGGAATCGCTGCCGATCGGGAAAAAACCGTCATCGCCCAAAGGCGGTGAGATGAATACCGCGCGGTTTTCGGAATGGTGGGTGGAATGCAGGGACCACCGGGGAGACAGACTCCGCACCGTCGATCTGCAGATCAGATTGACGGCGGAGAATGATTTACAAGTCGGACCAGCAGAAGACTTTAGAAAATAATAAATCCGACATTTTTAAATAAAATTAAGGTTTTGAACACTAGGTGGAGATAATTAATTAAAAAACGGATAAACGCCCGGAAGGTTAGCGCTTGGTTTTAACACCAAGACGCATGGAGGGGAAAGGCTAAAGACTTAGCCCGAGGGGGCTTAAGTCCACAATACATATAAAATATGCATTTTAATGGATTTTGAATGATTTTCAAGGGAAATTGAGGGTTCCGATATAGTTTAAAAATGAGTCTTAAACTATGTAAAGAGGATTTTCACGAAAGGGAGAAAAGGAAACATGAAAATAGAGGAGTTTTATGGAGAAAGAGGGGCACAAATGAATGTAAGTTTTGGAAGAAGGGAAAAGGGAAAAGGTTCTTGTAGCAGTATTCTAGCTTGGAAATTAGCAGGATTTCTAAGTGTAAAATGGGAACAACAGTGAAGTTTTGGATAGAGGAGAGGCATGAGGCCTTCAAGAGTCTTCAAGAGCCAACACTTTTTATCAATAAAATTTGTTCCTTGAAGGCTCAAAAAAGACTTAGCCACCTTTTGCTATAACAAATTTTATAGGTGGCTAACAGATCCCTCATGAGGAAACTTTTATGAAGATTTAGGTAGAATTTGCTCAAATATTTGCAATACATTAATGGTGAAACTCAATCCATAATAAGTGGGAGATTTTATATTACTACACTGGTATACTTTGGCTCCAAAAATTTCCAAATAATATATGTTATTTAAATTAGCTCATTCGACTCACATGGCATTATCTCTTACTCTACTTGATATTCACCTTAAAATTGTTTGAATCACATTTTGGTGCTTAAAATCTCTCATGGAACAGTTTGTATCAAGTTTTGATGTTGGAATTTTTGTTGTTGCTAAAGAGTTCCTCTTAGTAATTGCTTAAATTTTGGTATTCATTTAAAATTTCTTATCATTCATTTTCACAAGTAATTTGAATCCTAATTTTATTGATAATTGCTAGACTAGCCCCTCTTTATGAATGTTTAAACTTTTCAATTCATCTAAAATTTCATATTATTTATTTTCACCACTAATATTGATGAACACTAGTATTTACTATTATGTATATTTTTTTAGATAAGAGATTATTTTCTCTAATATCATTACAGCTTATCAGCCTATCAGCCTATTAGTGATACAAAATTATTTTGATGAATATGTTTGCAAATAAGTTCATAGAGACACTACAATTCAAAGTGATACCAGGTTCATTTTGATGCAGGGATTTGCAAATAAGTTCATAGAGACATCCTACAGTCTTGGGTGTCTTCATAGACTAAAGAAAAAACTTTAATTCCATTATTTTATAAAAAAAATTCCAAGATTGATTTTGTTTTTCAAAATCCTTTGAAAATTTCATTATTTTATAAGAAAAGTTTCTACAATTAATTTTATTTTTCAGAATATTTTGAAAATAAATTTGGTGGAAAATGAGTGCCTAGTATTTATTAACATCCATGTTTTTTAA
This sequence comes from Pinus albicaulis, assembly GCA_034641835.2. Classification (NCBI taxonomy): domain Eukaryota; kingdom Viridiplantae; phylum Streptophyta; class Pinopsida; order Pinales; family Pinaceae; genus Pinus; species Pinus albicaulis. The sequence goes on along the minus strand of CM076575.1, from coordinate 1,264,718,712 downwards.
AAATTGTGGATGGAAAACCATATGGATCAACTTATCACACAACATGGTAAGCTCTTTTTCTAATAGCCATAATATAACTTTACTTTTTCCAAATATGTTATTTTATCAATGAGAAATATATATTTTTGAAAAAAGAGTATTAAAAACAACTTTCATAAAACATGTGGTGTTTAATGTAATATATATCTTTATCAAATAACAACCATTTTAGATAAACTAACTATAAACTCTAAATCATTAAATCCTTAATCCCTTTTCATTTCCAATTTCAAAAAACTCTTACATAAATAACATTGTATCTTTACTATTCAATAATAGTTATTCATTATTGTTTTTAATAATATAACCAAGACTCTGCGTATAATGTGTTAAAGTTATTTTATATATATATAAAAATTTGCTCTCTATGCAATTACATTGGTTCAAATCATAATTTAAAAAAAAATCAATATGGACCAAAATAGATCCTAATCTAATAATTAAGACCATGACAACACACAATTCCTTCCTTCCTGGCAACCATCTTAAATACCTTACTATAAACTCCAATTCTTTTCTCCAGTGTAAAGTCTCTTCACATGCATGGCTTTATATCTCCCATCGGTTATTGCTATTCATTATACCATCTTATACGATATGTGGATTACAGAATTATAAATTAGAGTAACCACAATTTTGTTTCCTCTATAGCCGGAGAGGTTTCAAGAGGTGCACCTTGTGAAGGCTTCTTTATGGATATAGTTTGCAATTTTATTTTCCGTGAAAAAAAAAACCAAAATTACATGCTTCACACATTTAAGCATTTCAAACTGAATAAAACTAAGAGGGTAATACGTTGCCCCTCAACAAAATATAAAATTCCTGAAATATCAAGTATTTTTTGCCGATGTAACCTTATACATACATAGGTCCCTTAAAAGAAATTTCTGAAGGATGCAGTATTTCATACTTCACGATGCTATTCCTTTGATTTTTGAAAAGAATTTGGACCACATAAATTTAGATGGGTTAACTCTATGCAATCTTACCAATCCCACTGATTGGATCATTTGAACTGGATCAAATATACTGCTACTGCTGCTCCCGCTTATGATTTTCAATGGGATTTTTTTGATATCGAATTGCACTTTGAATAGGTCAACTACAACCGCAAAAGGTCCTCATCTTTGACTATTCTTTTACCAGCCGTACGTTTACTATCATCTCCCACCCACAACCGTCATTCCGATGAGATGCAGCTGGTGCACATTGATTCCAGAGTATACATTCATTAATTTCTATCTGTTGTTTCCAAGATCATGGTCCAAGTTACCCAGTGGTTTTAAGGTTACATAAAAGTTTTTTTTTTTGTTTTTTTCATCAATAGTCACATATCAAATAGCCCTAGGAGGCTCATCTTTTCTTTCTTTTGGGTTGCAATTATAATTTTCAATTATTTAAATTTTAGCCAATGAATGAACCATGGTTTTTTATACGTCTGCCATAAATCAAATGTGTATATCTACTTTTGTGTTTTTTTAAGAAAAATAGAATTTGATAGTAACTTTGATATATACAAATTATACCAAGTACGTACAACCTTTTTCTTAAATGGTGATTTTGTGAAATTAGCTGACAACGTTGAGAGGTTCAATCATCAAACATCCAAACATCCAAAGTGGTCTATTTTTATATGGTCTTTCCCAAAAATGAAGAAAAGGATGGCTCTAATGAATTGTTTCAATATATTACTTTATTTTATTTTATTGTATGGGATGGCTCTAATGAATGCACAAATCCAGTTTTTAAGGATGTCTTCATACCAGAGAGAGTTATAGTTATTTGTAATTTTTTGTTTTTTTTTATATAGAACATGTAATTTAAAGTATTTCAATATAATTTATTGTGTAATGATATAGTTAATAGTATTTAGTTTTATTTAATTTCATGAAAAATTGCATCAATGGATATATTTATTTGCACAATTTAGATGATTATATGAAAAGTTTTAAACACAACAATATGTTTTGGTTTTATATTGGATTAATAATGAAATGAGTTAGATTTAGATTCGAATTTTGTTAAATATTCAAATTTTAATTAAAATATATTATAGTGTATAAGAAGTAAATAAAAACAATTGAAGGGTACAAATAGATAAAATAGAAATAGAAAATTTTTCTTTGATATATTGAATATGTTGGATGACTCAACTTTTTTTTTTAATTTTTATATTGAACAAAATTGATGAAACTAATTTTGACAATTCTAAATTGAAGAGATAAAATAGTTTGTATTTTCCATTTACAATTTTTTGATAAACCACAAATGGGTTTCCTTCCTCTCTAAAATCAACGTGGGTCTTCCCATTCTTTCAGTTAATGAATTGAAGTCTTTAATGGAAGGAGGTGTGTCAGTTAGGGTTTGCTGAGTCTTTTGTCTTAACAAAGTTAAAACTATGGATTTTGAGTGACTTGGGATGGTTTCTAAAATCATTTTTGTTTTTTTTTTTAATTTCATATTTATGTTTATTGAATTGACAAGTATACAAATGGTTGAGTAGAAAATAAAATGGTTTATAGAAGAAGCTTATTGTTTTTTTAGATAGATAGCTTTTGTTTGAAGTGATATGTTGGGGCCCTTGTTTTGAAATTAAACAAATTTTGAGTTGCGGTTAATGCATGGCAGGACGCAACCACAATAGGTAGAGAGATGTCAAGGTTGCGAAGGAGTAAAGGACAGGTGGCACGGCTGTTGCGGGAGCAAGCACAGATGGCGGAAGGGCGTGGCAGGAAACAAGCAGTAGAACTCCCGACTAACAGAAAGAAACAGGAGACAGTCGAGCGAGAAGAAAGGAAGAACTGTCAATCACGCTAGCAACAGAACAAATAGGCAGTCGACCAGCGGAAAGAGGAGAGGTTGGCTCAGACGGGATCAGGGAACAGGAGCCATAGGAGAGCTCTATTTGTGTTGTTCTGTTCTCTACCCTTATGTATCTTTGTGTTTCTCTCTGTCCAATAGGACCACCTTGTATTCTGTTTAGTTCAAGCTCATGCTGAGGAGCCTTGTAATAGCTGTCGTTGATAGTTGATTTATAATATAATCAGAGTTTCCTGTTCTGGATATATGTTGTGGTCTGGAATGAATGGTTTCACTAGTAATTTTAAATTTTATTTATTGTAAGTCTGAATGCATTCCCAAGATATATCTTTCATGGAACATTGTGTTTGTTTAGACCTTTTTCATAGCTATGATTTATCCATACCAATGTTGTTAGGCTGATACCGATCTATTCCCTACCTAAGTAATGTCGCGACACACCTCGGGTGAGACTCTCAGCTCCTCGGAGCAGGGTGAAAATGTTGGCGTGGTGCTAGACTACAACGGAAACCCTTGTTGGCCCTTAACTTGAACCCGGGTCTTATCTACGAGACTTGTTTTCTCACCAACAAATGGTTTCGTTGCCGGGACCTAAAATTTCATTTGAGAACTAGATCATGGTATCTTGGATCTTCGAAAGAGAAATACGAAGCTGGTGGGATAACCACCTAAATCAGTTCATTACTCAGCAAGCCGAGCTGAGACGACAAAAGGAGAAAACGATCAAAAGTCTAGTTCTATTTTCCGACTCTGCCAGTGATACCTATGAAATCTTTTGGGGAAAGTTCCCAGAAGAACTCTATAACTGGTTGCGGAGGCTTCAGACCAAGGCAACCAAAGAAAAGTCGCAGAAAGTAAATCACAAGTGGGTGCACAAAGATCTGGTAGCTCTTCATCGGTTAAACACCGATTTGACCCGAGCTGTAGATTTCTGGATGGAATCTACCTTGGACGGATACATAGTGGAGTTTGCAGTGGAGTGCTACCAGTCTTTCTCGAGAGTAGAAGATACATTCAGATCCAGGTTAAGGGGGAAGCTGTTGAAGGAGATCCCATTGTGGATTAAAGCCTTAATGGTAGATGAAGGACTAATGGGGTTCCAAAAAGCAGAGATCGAAGCATAAACCTCTCGTGCCCAGGGAAGGGACTAAGGGAGAGATGCTACAAGAATAGTAAAAAGGGGGAGTAAGGGTATGGATGTCGAGACCTCTAATAGGCTAAGGGAGCGACGTGCACATCGGAGGGCGTAGATCGCTGAGAAGTGGCGAGAGAGGGTGATAAAGGAGTTAAAAAGACAAGAAAGTAGTCGGAAAGGTAAGGAGGAGGCGCCTCAGGTGACGAAGGAAATGGAAAGTTAGGTGGTTCCCCAAGATATAGGAGGGTCCGTTAAAGAAGTTCGGTAGGTGTATAGGAGCCCAGCCCAGATGGAGAAAGGAAAGAAGTCTGACAGAGAAGGTACAGATGCGCGCCTAGAGGAGGTGTCCGATGTGGAGATGCATGTTGCAATGGAGCAACTATTTCAGGAAAGGTCAGCGTCCATATCTCAAGGTATTCTTATTTCCCAAAGTTCAAGTAGCTCTAGTCCCAACCTTCCCCTGGTGCTTTATCAACCCCTAGGTGAAATTTTTGTTAAGTTGCGTGAATCAAGCAAGTTGCATAGTATTCAATCTTCAACAGCAATACACGCTAGTAGTAGTATTGCTAGGAGTACCATTTCGCAACCAGGAACCAACGGTTTAATTTTAGTAACACCTACCCAAGGGAACATGGCGGGATCATTTACCCGATACCCAGAGTTCTCTGGGAGGGGTAATGACAATGTAGAACAACACTGGTACCTCTGCGAGGCCATATGGAAGGCAAGGCAGACACTAGATGTGGGGAAGTTAATATAATTTCAAACCACTCTCAGGGAGAGAGCGCTACGCTGGTTTATAAAATGGTCTGAATCCCATCAGAATCCAACAATAGTAGATGTGAAGAGAGACTTCGTTAAGGAATTCAAATTACCCAAACAGACCAGCAGGGTCTGTCAGAAATCTGGGAAATCAAGCAGCGGGAAGGAGAAACCACTTGGGATCTGATGCAGAGATTCAAAGACACGATTGGAAAACTTAGCTATCCAATCGATCCAAACCATCAGAGGGATTGGTTCATCAAAGCTCTGCCTCCCTTGACAAGAACTCCATTAACTCAGCAGAAGATTGAGACGTTGCAGGACGCGCTGGAGTAAGAAATGAAGATAGAAGCCATGGAGGGTTATCCGCAAGAGTTTAAGGGAGGAGCATCAGCTCAGGACCCCTCTTTAATGGGTCTGCAGCATCAAATAGCAAGTTTGACAGAAAAAATCAAAGAAATTCAGCCAATGCAGCCGGCGAGACTGAATGTATGGTGCACACATTGTCTCATGGAAGGACATGTGGTAACCGAATGTCCTCGGTTGCGGGGGCATAACGTGGGGACATCGGCTACAGGGGCACAGGGGGCTCCACCAATAGGAGGAGTTGCACAAATAAACACCCAGGGAATATATCCACCGCAACAGCAATACACGGGGTTCCTTGCACAACAAATTCCAACCACCGCTGAGTATTGTGAAATATGTAAGAATATGGGCCATCAACCTCGCCTGTGTCCTATCTTAAAAAAATATTCCAATGTTCCGAATAACACATATTGTGAGTTTTGTGCCTCAAAAACACACATCACATAGCAGTGTAGAGCTCTGGATGCATTGGTGGAATGGCTGGACCGACCTTCATACAAAGTGAACGAAGCTCCCCGAGGAAGAGGAGGAGGCATGAGAGGAGGCCGGGCAGGGGGTAGAGGTCCAGTAAGATGTTACAACTGTGACCAAGAAGGACATGTAGCTAGAGAATTTCCACTCCCTAGAAGACCCTAGTGTTCCCAGTGGCGGGTTAACACGCAACAGAATATTGTCCTGAGCTCAACAAAAAATGGGAGGAAAGAGCTAGAAAGAGGGGGAAAAATCTAGTAAATGCAGAACCCAAGTTGATGGAGACTCAAACAATGCAGAACGTGGCCATATTAACACGAGGAGGCAAAATAACGGGGGAATATGCACATATAAGGGACCCGATAAATCTGGTTAAGCCAGCATCCCCAAAACTGTTGGTCAAACCAGAATGACAGAAACAATTTTTCCAGGAAGCAGCAGAAACCTTTGCCCAACTGGGGGGAAAAAAAGGTATCGAGTTATAGCAAACCAAGGAAGAAAATGGAACCCAAGGTAATTCAAAAGCTTTGATCCAAGAGTGGTTCCATCTATTCCTACAAATCATTAACAATACACCAATGCTAGAACAACTAAAGCAAAACCTGGAAGGGGTGTTGCAGAAGAGCACAGGAGCAAGAGAATCACCCGACGCAAACCATAAGTATGTACAGAGAGTAAAGAAAAATAAAAGAAGGATGGGAAAATAATTTCGAGTGAACACACAAGTTGCAGGTTTCCAGATTAAAGACACCATGCTTGATTTGGGATCCGATGTCAATATTTTTCCAAGGAAAACTTGGGAAGCATTAGGGAGGCCAAGATTGACATATTCACCAATCCAACTTTGGATGGCGAACCAATACTACATTGTGCCCATCAACAGACTGGAGGAAGTTGAAGTTGACATTGCAGAGGTAAAGACATTTACGGACTTTGAAGTCATCGACATCATGGGAGATAAAGATCCTTATCATGCATTGTTAGGAATTGATTGGGCCTTTGAAAATTATGAAATAATATATTTAAAAAAAGAACTGAAGATATTCGAGGATGGGGATATCAGAGTCATTCAGCCACTCGACCCGTACCAAGGACCAAGATATGCAGAGACTGTGGATAACAGAGAAGATGCTCAACTTCTGGATCATCTCTATCAAATGACCGCTGGAAAAAGAGAAGATTACATTAACCCAATAGCAGAAGGCTCTGTAAGCTGGAGAAGCATCCAAATCTCAGAATTGGGCTCAGAAATAGTTTGGGATGATTGGTAGCAAGGAGGGTATGAAACCAATACAAGGAGATGTGCCAACATTGGAAGAATCAATTGGATCGGGACCGAGGTACGAGAATACCCAACCTTATCCAATATGAATGTTGTAAGCATTTTCATAAAAAAAATAGAAGATAAGGTACCAGAAGGCCACAGGGTACCACTGATGGACATGGCATTACAGTCCACATCCACAATATGGTGGAGTAATCATCGCAACTCGTTGTCGCAATGGGACAAAGTTGCAGCAACATTAAGGACCCTAGAGTAAGGAGAAATACCAAGGGGACTCAAACCCCAGAAACCATCTGAAGAAATGTGAGGAACAATGGAGAAATGAGGGATATCCAGAAGAATTGTGGGTACACCGGTTTATCCACTCTCTGGACTTAATTCCACAGGCCTGGTACCTGACGGAAGAGAAGAAAAGAGGGACCAACAAATGGCAGGAAGTTGCGTAAAACTTCATGCAGTGTTTCTTGTTTGAAGGAAAAACAGAACCGGTTACACAAGCTTTGCAGGCTATCAAGAAGGTAGTGTTCTTCTTGGATATTCAAAAGAAGAATGAGCAGTCGCTTCAGTACCAAGGTGTCGGACAAAAGGTGGCATGTCAAAAGATAAATAGTGAGATGGATGATGAAAATCTGGAGGATCTCAGGCACCTGTATTTTGAAGAAACAGAGGGGGAGAGGGATATCAAAGAAGAACCAACAATAGAAGGAATCCATCTGCTACTATTAAGAACCAAGAAATTAAATATTGGAACAGAAGACAAGCCTAAACTAGCAACAATTGGAGACTATTTGGATGAACAAAAAACTAAGGAAATATTCAGTCTGTTGAAGGAATATGAGGACTTGTTCCCTTCATCAGTGGCAGATTTAAAGGGCATAAAATGGGATATGGGGGAGATGCAGATAATATTGAAACTTGACGCAAGGCCGGTGAAACATAGACCATATCATCTGAATCCAAGGGTGAAGAAAAAGGTTAAGGCAGAAATCGACAAGATGTTAAAAGCAGGATTGATATTCTCAGTAGAGGAAGCAGAATGGGTAAGTCCTATAGTTATACAGAACAAGAAAGAAAAGTCTGAGATACGAGTCTATGTAGATTATAGAAGCTTAAACAATACTTGTATCCGTGACTCATTTTCCACTTCGTTTAGTGACGAAGTCCTAGAAAATTTTGCGGGGAATGAGGCATATTCATTCACCGATGGATTCTCAGGATACCATCAGGTAAGGATAGTAGAGGAAGATAAGAAAAAGACAACATTCACCACCGAATGGGGCTCTTTCTCATACAATGTGATGCCATTCGGATTGAAAAATGCACCAGTAGTATTCTCTCACATCGTGATAGCTGCTTTCTGGGAATACATCCATAATTTCTTAGAGGTCTACATGAATGATTGGACTGTCTATAGCATACTAAAGGATCATGTGACGTTTTTAAGGGTAATGTTCGACAGATGTCGACAACTGCAGATATTGTTGATCCTGAACAAGTGTATATTTGCTTTGCTGTTTGGAACACTGCTAGGGCACGTGGTATGTACACAAGGCATTTGCATAGACCCGGCCAAAGTAGCGGTGATAGTCAACATGGAGGCACCAGAAATAGTAAAACGACTAAACAACCATACACCATTCCAGCTAGTGTATGGGAGAGAAGTAGTAGTCCCAGTGGAATTCATCATACCAAGCCTTCTAATCGCAACATCACTCCAGTTATCTGAAGAAGAATCGCTAAAGGAGCGATTGCAGGAGTTGCAAGAACTTGAAGAAGGACGATTTCTGGTCGAATTTCACCAGATGGTACAAAAGAAAGACAGAAAGCTTGGCATGACCGACACATTAAGCACAAAACTTTTTAGGTCGGTGGGAAAGTTCTACTCTATGACATAAAATACCATAAATTCCCAGGAAAGCTGCAGATGCATTGGCTAGGGCCATTTCATGTGATAGAAATCAAAGATTCAGGAGCAGTTCGGTTAGCACAACTAAACGGCCAAGTTATACAAGGATGGGTGAACAGCGCACGCCTGAAGCCCCACCAAAAGTAAGTTAATCAGTTCAATTCCAATAGCTCTTGCAACCGAGAGGAGTCATTAGGGTAGAGTAGCATCAATAACTCTCTCACACCCGAGATGAGATTAGATAGGATTTACACTTAAATTGACACCGGAAAAATAAATACGGTTATGTTGTGGAGACTGCAATGCAACCAATTGTGGTCAGGGAAGGGTAGTGTCCAGCATTTCATCCACATTAGATAGAAAAGCGTGTCGAATATCAGCCCATCATCATTACGCGTAATACCAGTGTCAGTCCATAGGATTACCAAGATTTGGAAATAATTTCCATAATTAGCATCTCCCATACCGTAATAAAATTTCCATAATTAGACATAACCACCAGTCATCACATCTGCCCAAATCCAAAAACCACAGTCAACAATGTCAGAACCCACCTCAGCCAGTAACTAATCGCATGATTGTAGCCGCGGAAGAAGCCAGGGGGAAATCAATTAGTTATGGGGTTTCATTAACCTTGCCCATGCCAGTTAATTACATAACCCACATGCATAGAAGCGCGAGAATGTCGCAAAAATCTGATTTAGAATCACAAACATCCAAAAGAACAAGAGAAGACGAACTAGAAGAAGAGCAGAGAAGGCACACAGGAGAAGGAATTCAAGAGAAAAGAGAGAGAGCTATTCTACAAGTATACCATCGAAGAGCCAGAATGACCAGAGTAATTCCAACAGTTGTGGAGCAAGAACTTGACAGTAGAATTCAAAAGATGGAGTCTCTTATGGGAAAATACGACAGTGCAACGCTGATCAATATAGACCTTACAGACTCTTTTGAGTTTCCAGCACTGAAAAGGCAAGTTTATATAGAGAATTATACAACAGTAGTAGGACAGCCAGCGGCAAGAGTTCTGCCAGAGTTCAGGGGAATCCAACAGTCTACGATACTGAACTTGAGAATTTTTCCAATGTTCGGGATTACAGGCATTGCGATGCAGTGCACAAAGTTTTTGTTGAGAAGGATCCAGAACGGTTCACTATGGCTGGGGAAGGAAATCCCAATTCATGTAGAGGACATCCATAGATTAACTGGACTGTCACAGGAGGGGAGGGACGTATCAGCGACATTCCAAATAGTATTCAAGAGAGCGAAGAAATCTGGGGACACGGACTACTATGTCAAGTATGGCACTAGGAGAGGGGGAAAAGAAGCAAAGATCAACTTGATCAACAAACCAGAGGTCAAGTTCATCTGCTACTTAATTTCTAGCAAGACGATGAGGCACTATACCAAAGGGGAATGCACGCTGTATACAATTTTGTTTGTACAATTTTGGTTGCGGAGCATTGCGTCCAGGGGACAAGGCTGAATTGGTGCTCTTTCTTGCTGAAGGAATTGTTCGAAGCCTGCGAGGACAATTACAAGAGGGCGACTAGATTTATTTATGGATATTTGATCATGGCACTAGCCATGTGGAAATGGACCTTCCAAAGCATCCGGGTACCGGTCGAGATAGCAGAAGACCAACCATTGACAATGAAGTTCGTGTCTTGGAAAGTGTCTGGGGATCCTAGCACAAAGGAAGTAAATGCAGAAGCTTTCAGAGTCTGGTACGACCAAATGGTTGACATCGTGATGAGTCAAAAAAGAATTCCAGGAAGTCTGTTAGATGGATATGGCGAGCAGATATGGTTCAGGGTCACCCACAAGCAAAATTTTCTCAGGCCGACGTGTGTACCAGAATCAACTTTCAAGATGAGGCCCTTGAAGTTCCAAATTGACAAAGCAGCCTTTCACACGGAGATTTGTTCATGGCCAGGAGTGGCGATGGAGGTTAGGGATGGAGTCTACACATATATCTTCGATGGGATGCTGCCAAACCCACTGCCGGGAGAAAATTCAGAAGAGGCAGAGACTAGGATGTCAAAGTTGCAGCTATTCCCAATCATAGAACAACTGAACACCAAGGTACAAAGTTTTAATAAAGTAATTCAAGTGCTAACTAGCGATTCCACTACATTTCCGACATTTTCAGAGTTTCAGGCATCCCATTCCAATCCATCTCCCAGCACGGCCTCCATATTAGCGCCAATACCCAATGTTCTGTTTAGTTCACCACCCCTAGCGACTACAGCGCTGGTCAGAAAGAATAAAGCTGCGAAACTGGAAGCGACACCAAAAGAAAAAAGGGCCAAGGTCGTAGTATCTTGCCTAGTGGTCGATCTCACAGGGGAGGATCCACCCCGAAAATTGAGTTTAAGAGTTCCGATCAGAGAAGAGATAGTAGTCGAGCCCCAAGCAAACAGGGGGCTACCACCCCACAACCCCATCTACCCCATCGATTTCCTAAACATTCGCATATCACCACCTCGCAGCCACCAAATACCACTCAACACCTCATCCATCTCCTGGGAACCCCACAATTCTACACCCTCCACTTCATCAGCCACAGTATTAGACCCAATAGTCAGAAGAAGAACTAATGGGGAACGCAAAATGGAAGTTAACTCGGGTTCAACAGAGGTACCTCCAGTTGACCAAACCCTGGGTCCGCAAACTACATTTATTGAGCTTATTAATTAGATAGAGCAGTCTGTAGAATAAACGGATGGGTCGCTCCTCGAGTAGACTCCGCTCCAGCCAGCTAATATAGTAGGTCAAGAGGTTCAGCCCGATCTACATATGGCTGACTCCAGTAATTGGCTACCGCACCAGACACCGCCACAATCACCGCAAGCCCAATCAGCAAAATCTATCGCCAGCGGACATCCACTTTGTGCATGGTTTCCAGATCAGGGTACCTCTGGTACAGAGAGCATGGAAACATGGGGGACAACCCAACTATACCAATTTATTCAAATAGAAGCACAGCGAGATGAGAGACTTCATTCGGAGCTCCAGCAAAGATGCGAGCAACAAAAAATACAAATCAACACACTTACTGAAGAGCGTGAAAAATTGAAGACCTAAAAGGGGAATCTGCAGGATCAAATGGACCTAGCAACCAGAATATTTCAGGATATTTGGCCCACCGTAATGGAGCACATTGACTAGATACCCGAAGGAGTAGAGGAAAATGACATAGTCGAGCGCTCGGTCCACTTAAGGGTGGCCTGTAGCAACCTCCACAATGAGAATAAGGAGCTCAAAGCCACATTGGCTGCCCGACCAGCGTTACCCGACCCAACGATTTTGTACTCAGCAAAGATATCAGAGAGACAAAGTCAAGTCATGAAAATGCAGGAAGTTATGAGTAGTGCAGCAAAAGAGGCGTACGACCTACTGAAGGGTCTACAGGAATGCTCAACGGTGCTCACTCTGAAGTCACAACCGGTATCACTGTAGCTACAACAAATATCAAGAGAGATCTAGGAGGCCACGGACCCGACTGGACTCAACCAACTGTATGCACAAGCAGACGTTTTGGAAGTCCAAATACAACAGATAGAAGAAAAATCAACGGCGGCCAAGCAAGCCCTCCAGGAGCTCCGACAACCAGTGAAAATCAGTGCGCAGACAATGCAACAATAGGCCTCTGAGGAAAATACTCAAATCAACACCGTATTTGGTGACTTGCCACTTGATGCAGGAGAAGAAGTTGTCACGAAAATAACAGTTGAAAAACTGATGCATGAATGCAAGGATGGAAATAGGCCATGACAACCTTTCAAGAACTCAAGGTATCAGCTCTAACAAAGGTCCCAGAGTTGGGGCCCTTGTTTGGACAACCAGGAGAAGGGAGGCAGGCACATCAGGACACAGGTCCTAGTGGATCAATGGAAGTGGAAGTAGTGCAAAACGATTGACTCGGGCGAGTCAATAGGATGTGGTCGGGGCCTGTTGGGGCCATTGTTTTGAAATTAAACAGCTTTTGAGTTGCGGTTAATGCGTGGCGGGACACAACCATGGTAGGCAGAGAGATGTCAAGGTTGCGAAGGAGTAAAGGATAGGTGGCACGGTTGTTGCGGGAGCAATCACAGATGGCGGAAGAGCATGGCGGGAAACAAGCAGTAGAACTACCGACTAACAGAAAGAAACAGAAGACAGTCGAGCGAGAAGAAAAGAAGAACCGTCATTCGCACTGGCAACAGAAAAAATAGGCAACCGACCAGCGGAAAGAGGAGAGGTTGGCTCAGACGGGATCAGGGAACAAGAGCCGTAGGAGAGCTCTGTTCGTGTTGCTCTGTTCTCTACCCTTCTGTATCTCTGTGTTTCTCTCTGTCCAATAGGACCACCTTGTATTTTGTTCTGTTCGAGCTCATGCTAAGGAGCCTTGTAATAGATGTCACTGATAGTTGATTTATAATATAATCATAGTTTGTTGTTCTGGATATATTTTGTGGTCTGGAATGAATGGTTTCACTAGTAATTTTAAATTTTATTTATTGTAAGTCTGAATGCATTCCCGAGAGATATATTTCATGGAATGTTGCATTTGTTTAGACCTTTGTCATAGCTCTGATTTATCCATACCAATGTTTTTAGGTTGATACCGATCTATTCCCTACCTGAGTAAGGTCGCGGCACGCCTTGGGTGAGACTCTCGGCTCCTCAGAGTAGGGTGAAAATGCTGGCGTGGTGCTAGACTACAACGGAAACCCTTGTTGGCCCTTAACCTGAACCCGGGTCTTATCTGCGAGACCTGTTTTCTTGCCAACATGATAATTCTAAGGTGAATTGATTAAGAGGGAAATAGGCATGTGCAAACCAGTACTCTTTATGTTTGACATGAATGAATCTCACATGTAAGTTTGAGAATTTACAAGTTTGTTTGTTTTTATTTAATTAATATTATTAAATTAATATTGATATGTAACTAATTCTTCTTATATATTAGAATTCATCAATATTAAGAATTTTGGGTTAGTTTGTTAAATATTGAAAATTAGGTATACTAAGTGTTTTAAAGTGATATCATGTTTTTAAAAATGTTGAATTTGATGTTGAATGAAAAAATATATTCTATCCCATAAGATAGGGGTGTTGAGGGGTAATTTTCAAGGAAATGTTAAAAATATGTTTAGGGATTTAATATAATCACTATTAATGACATGTTTTTTTGGTGTTACATGATCTCTCATTGCACTCACACAAAAAGATTTTGTAAATTCACAAGTTTTGGTCATTCCATTAATCTCATAAGAGTACTGCAAGAATAGATTCTCTCCTTCAATACCAATTAACTCATAGGTGAATAAACATCCCAAAAAAGAGTTGGAGATACATGTTAACTCTTGATATGTGAATACTAATATGAGTATTCTCGCATTTCCATGGAAGTTAAATATCTACCATCCACCTAATTATGCCATAAGGCCTTCCTCTTTGAAAACAACTCCCCCAACTGCCACTGTGTCCTTGTTTGTGCCATTGGATCAAATGTTAGATGATTGAAATATTTTAGGCTTCTGGTATGAAGCTTGAAGGTTAGTGCGCAACCTATAACTTTTGATGAGCCATGAAAAACATAAATGACCATGGAATAGGTCATGTCATCCTCGCTGGTCCACTATTGCTCGAATTATTCCCTCACATATGCCGATTTTGAAGACGTCGCCACTATTGTAGGAACCCTCTTCTCTACAAGTGATTTCATGAAGACTCGAGATTCCTCTTTTGAGGAAAACATACTATCCACAAAAACTCTATTAGAAAAAGTTGGCTAAGAATACGAAAGGCCATGAATGGACAATACTTTGAGCACGAAGGCTAAAGGCTCTCGATGGAAAATTTATGAACGAAAATGCAATTGTTACAGTCTCATTGTTGACATCAAATATCTGGGAGACCCTTTCTGTTAAATAAGAAAAGAAAGTGGTTTTCGCAGGTGAGAATGACAAATTCATATTTAAACCATCGACATGATTTTCCTTATCTCGAGATGCCACCTTAAAATTCTCATCAACTATCTATTTCACAATTTCAACAAAAATGCAGTATGCCTTCCTCTCCACTTTCTCAGTTCTAAACTCCTGGAAATTTCAAGGTTCTACTCCAAAAACCTTAAAGGCCCCCTTTCTCCAAACAAAACTCTTAAAACCTACAAAAGCCTCAAAACCTACGACATTATGAATATGCACAGATTCCTGACAAAATCTAAAATCACTCACCAAATATTCATGTCTGCCGCTCAAAACCCCCAATTCAAACACCGTCACTCAAGCTACAATGTATTGACTGATAAATTGGGGAAATCAAACAAATACTATGTTATTGAGAATTTTTTAGACGATTTGAAGAAAGGAAATTCAATTGGAGCAAATCTTGTGGTTGTTATCTTTTTTTTTTTTTTTCAAGAAGAAAAAGCGTTGTTATATTATTAACAATACATAAACCAGATAGATATATAACCAAGCCAGAGCTTGCATGTCCAAAAAATGGCATGATATGAATCACTAGCAAGTGCCTTCCATCTGAAAGCATCAAAAGGTAAAACACATAATCCTTGTGTTTACATATAAACATGTGAGCCTTATATCATATACATGAAAAAATTATGCTAAAAAAAGTGGATCATTTATACATATAAAAACTGCCCACTGTCTCAAAAAATCGTGTGCAGACAGATGGGGCCAGAGAAAAATATGACGGTCTCCAGTGGAAAAAAAACATCACATAGTTTCAGATGATTAAATACAAAAACATATAAATGCTCCAATTGGTAAAAACAGGAAGATGTAGAAGCAAAATATTAAAGGTAGAGTATGATATGTTCAGCTTGCTTGTCGCAGGTCCTTGTAAAAAAACTTTAAGTTGTAGAAATTATATACAAGATGCATGTATATATCCAGATTTTCCTAATCTAACAATATTTATCTTGCCTTGACTGCGCAATCCTCATTGGCAACTCCAATGTGTGTGTGATGCATTCAATGCATCACTATAGTCACAATGGATAGTCCATCTCACCCTTTCACCTATCTCTCCATCGGGTCTCCACTGGAACTGACATGCACTGTAGTTAACTGTTGTATTTGTTCAGTTGATTAATGAGTTATTATTTGTGAATTAATTAACTAATTAATTCACTCCACTCTCACTAGTGTATCATTCAGTTAGACTAGATACAACTAGCTCAACTGAGTTTAACTCCATTAACTGAGTTAAACTGAATAACAACTCCATGAACTACTTTTCCAACTATGTCATAACTTTGCCACTTCAGTTCTAACTGAGTCCTCCATGCATGAACCACCAGTGAACCCTAGGAATTTCATAATTCCTTCAGCCCACTGATTTTACAAATATGTACCCTAAAATTAAGTGCTCCAAGAGAATAAGTTGATGTTTATTGTCAGATTATTATTAAGAGCTAATAATAATTGACACTTCTATTTTTAGATCGATGATATATAAATAGACTTCGCCCAATATTCTAAAAATAGAATTTCATCTATTTTTCCAAATTGACCAACCATCCACAAATATCATCCTGCAACTTCTGAAATATGATCGCCATGTCTAAAAATAGACTTGCACCTAAAAATAGCCTGCGGGCCCACTTAGTGAAGGTGGTTGATTTTCACTAAGCTCATCATCTTGTTGAATCTCAACATAAGGCAAAGGAAAAATAAATGAATCCACTAAACTTGAACCCATGTAGTGAGTGATCTGAATAGCTCCAAATTGTGTCAGCAGGAATTTTTTAAATAGTGAATCAGCACGCGAGTTGCTCTCTCTATATATATGTTGCAGTGTGAAGGATTGGAACTTTCTAAGAAGATACTTTATCCGATGGATCCACCCAAACATATACTGACAATGAATCCTGCAAATACCATTGATTTTGTCTATAGTGAATTTAGAGTCTCCATAAATATGAATAGAGCATAAGTTGAGATGATAAGAAATCAAGCTCCCACTCCATAATTCCATAATCTCCACCTTATTGTTTGAGCCAACACCCCCATTCCAGAAAATATGATACCGCTCATTCTCCACAAGCTTAATCCAAGCTCCACAACCATATATCCCATCCCTTTGTGCCCCATCAAAGTATATCACAAGGAGTTCAATATGATGAGGACGGTTCCAGATAGATAGATCCACGATGCCTCGAGAAATCAAAGAGCGATAATTTATCCATAGCATAATGTTTTCAAGAATCCTAAACTAGCTTATAGGAAAATCATCAAAGATTGTACGATTCCGGGCACACCAGATTTCCAGAAAAATAAAAAGGCAGAGATTTGTAAGTATAGTTTGAAGCCCCCCATACCATGATAGTTTGAATGCAATCAACAGGCCTCCAAGTTAGGTGCCCTAGAAAAACAGTAAAACGCTGCCAAATACCAAGAGAGAAGGTGCAATAAAAGAAAAGGTGAGAAGCAGTCTCCTCATATTGAAGGCAAAACAGGCATCTACCAGGGCCTTGAAATCCCTACATCCTAAGAGCATACCATGTAAGAATTTTGTTTTTCAATAGAAGCCACCCAAACAACAAAATCTTAGTGGGGATATTCAATTCCCATACTGCATGAAAAGGAGACAGTGATACGTCGGGTATCAACTCTTTAATTGAGTGCTCATATATATCCTTAACAAGTAAATTGCCTTCATGGCTCTTCCCACCCCATACCAAAAAAACTCCTTCCCCTCTGAAAAATAATCCCATGGACTGTAAACAATTTTTAAGACTTTCCCACATGCTTGCTTCCCTTCCCTGCAAACCTAACATCTTTGTTGTTTTCCAAATCATAGCCCCTAAATTCCAACATGATATGAGATGGGAAAGGAAAAATATATCTCTGTGATTAAGTCAGTGCAGAAGGCATGGATCAATAAGAAGAGTACCCTCCAAACCCAGGAATCTATCAATGCCAAGAAAAAAATTTGGTCTCCTTCCAAATTTCCAAACCAACCTTTGTCCCAGAATATGCATTACTTTTGTAAAGCTGCACAAGATCAGAGATGCATTATTTACAGTCCATGATCTTCCTTGATACAAAAAAGAATAGGATCCCCATCAACGTATTTGTGATATATAATTTTAGACCAGACCCCTTCGCCCTTCAAAGCCCTCCACAATGATTTTACCAGCAATGCTTTTGTAAATACTCTCAGGTTCAAAAGACCCCAGTCCCCAAATATTTTCAGAATAGAGATGTGTGTCGGTTTACAAAGATGTATTTTCCTGTGATCTGTGGCTCCTGCCCAAAGGAAATTTGCAATGATAGCATTGATTTTATCCACCGTACCCACCGGAAGATAATACAAGTGAGTTCAGTAGACCACAAATTGGGATAAAACTGCTTGTACCATAATGTATCTGCCACCAAGTGATAACCACTTGTTTTTCCACTTCATGATCTTTTTTTTAAATTTATCAATCAGCCAGGTCCAGTCTATAATCTTGTATGCACATGGTTTAATTCTAAAACCAAGATATGTAAATCCCATCATAATATGATTCTTGTGAGCCCTCATAAACTCTGTTATGAAGTTAATTCCATACGTGTCTCCCATGTCATATATTAAGAAGGATTTATCTCTATTAATGCATAGCCCAGTAGCTGCCCGAAACTGGATGAGAATAAAGTGAAAATAGAACCATTGATTTCTAATAAATTTCCCAAAAATCAGTGGATCATCCACAAATAGAGAGTAAGTAATGCATTCCGAAGGAGAGAAGGATAGGCCTTTGAAGAAACCTGCATTTTTTTTCCATTTTCAAAAGGTTACTAAAACCATCCATTATAAGAATAAAGATAAGCGGAGATAGCACACAACCTTGTTGAAGCCCCCTTTCAGCCAAGAATAAGTCCGTCGGCAAACCATTTATCAAGACAAAGTATCTTACAAAAGATATACAGGCCATTATCCATCGGATTGACTGCATCGATAGTCCCACCTTAAGAATAATAAGTCTAATAAAAGACCAATCAGCTGAATCAAATGCCTTGTGAATATCAATCTTCATGACAAGATCCTCCTTTTTATAATCATGTATCGAATGCAACGCCTCCTGCGCAAGAGCCACAACATCGTGTATAGACCTACCTTTTAAGAATCCATATTTCTCCTTTGATTCGAAGGAAGATAAAGTCCCCCAGATTCTATTAGCGATGATTTTGGAGGTAATCTTATACACCACATTGCATAAATAAATTGGTCTAAAGTCAGTAAAAAGATTAGGATCAGAAATCTTACGAATAATGGTCAGGAAGGTGGAATTCATATCCCCAGGTGCAAACCCCAACACTCGAACATGTTCAACCACTGCAAGAAAATCATCCTCCAACATTTCA
Organism: Pinus albicaulis; assembly: GCA_034641835.2. Lineage (NCBI taxonomy): Eukaryota > Viridiplantae > Streptophyta > Pinopsida > Pinales > Pinaceae > Pinus > Pinus albicaulis. The sequence continues at coordinate 1,264,699,561 of CM076575.1, read as the reverse complement.
AAGAAGTGAAGATAAAATTCGGCCAGTCAGCCGTCTAGACTAGGAATATTATCACGAGAAAACGATTTTAGAACTACTTCAATTTCTCCTTTTGTTACATCCGCCTCCAAAATATTATTTGCATTTTGGTCAAACATGTGAGGCATATGTTCAAGAACCCATATTTGGCATTGATAATCAATATCCATATCATCTTTATAAAAATTAGAAAAGTATTTGAGCACCTCTAGATGTATATCCTCTGTTGTGTGTTTCATTGATCCATCCACAACCTTTATCCTCGATATAGAATTTTTATTTCTACGACCATTTGCACATTTATAAAAAAACTTTGTGTTAAAGTCTCCTTCCTTCATTTATTGGATTCTAGTTTTAATCTTCCATGATGTATCTTGAATTTTTAATATTTCTAATTTCCGTGCTTCCAACTTATCAAGACTAGAATAAATTTGTGAATCTGGTGGAGCATCCAACATCTCCATGTAGATATGCGATACTTTTCCTTCGATGTCCTGCAACTCCAGACGTAAAGCCTCAGTCTTCTCCTTTTTCCATTTCTTCACAATGGCCATTAGACGTCTAAGCTTTCCCGCAAACTTAACCCAACCCATTTGGTTGTCACCATAATCCTCCTTCCTCCAGAAGTCAACCACCAGATTGTTAAAAGAGGGATCATGTAGCCAAACACGATTAAATTTGAAAGGCATCCCGACCACCTTAGGTTCATGGTGCCATGAAATAATCATAGTCATATGATTAGATAAGGTAGATGAAATCACTCTAGTCTGAATATTCCCCAGGATTCAGAAAAGTGACACCTTTATCATGGCATGGTCAAGTCGTTTGCTGATGAAGTCATTTCCAAGGCATCTATTAGTCCAGGTCGGGACCAAAGGAGAAGGCCTAACATCTTTCATCCCCGAGTCATAGAATAATTTCCCTATTTTATCAGCCAATGGATTCATCCACGCTCTTGTCCCCCACGATTCATCAGCAGCTAGAGTTGAAATCACCTGTCACCATAAGATTTTCCATACTAAGGATCCCAGATTGATTCATCCTCTCCCAGAATGAATCTCGATTATGACAAGGGGCATATAAGTTTATAAAAGAAATCGGTTCCAAAACCCCTCTGAAGGATCCATGTAGAAAAATTACTCCAAAGAATTTAAAAGCCTTAACGCTGACCAATAGCGGGTCCAAAATAACCAGCATACCACCCACCCGATCAATTGCATCCACTCCCACAGCATGCCATCCTGGACGAATTCTTAGCAAAGAGCCAATGGCAACATCATGAACACATAGAGTTTCTTGGAGAAAGACCATAGAGGGTTGTAATTCGAAAAGAATCTCATGCAAGCGTAGAAGCTTTTAGGGGTTTTTTATCCCCCTAATGTTAAGGGAGAAGACAGACATCATTTGGGAACAACATTAGGGTTGCGTGCTCTAAGGGCCCAAAAATCATCAGAAGCAGAAATAGGAACATCCCGCAGGTCATCCAATTCCCCCTGGAATAAAGATTTGGTCTTTAGATGACCATGAAAATGTCTGGTGCCAGCCTTAGAAGTCCTCCTAACAATGATATTGGATGCATATTCAGGGGATATGGTAGGATGTGGATCCGGAGGACCATTTTCAAAGACAGTAAGGGCCACCATATCCAGCAGTGGGTTACCCAGCAAGGAGTCAAGGTCACTCCCCATAGTATTCTTTGGAGATTTTGGGATCTCGGCTCGCTCCGGTTCATGAGAGGATAATGGGGAAGCCCACGCAAGAGGGGGCATCGAGGCAGAAACAACCAAAGGCTCATAGGGGTGCGGATAGGGAGACTGATCAAGATTTTTATTAGAAAATACAGTGCCATGTGGGTCGTCAATAAGTCCATCCGAGTGCGGAGAAATGGTTTTATAGGAATGTGGGGAGATAGCTTCATCACTACAAGGTGTAACAGCTGAAACAAGAATAGTAGGACCCAATGTAGGAGGATTTTCAGACACAACCAAGTCAGAAGATATAGATATATCACTATCAAATGATGGGGGAATCAACTTACCCGAATGATCCGAGCCTGTAGAATATGCTGACACCTTCCCATGATAACGTCCATAAAAATTATCTTTGCGTCGTCCCTTCTTTGTGTGCCTTATAGGACAAGGTCTCTGTAAATGTCCCATATGGTGGCATATGAGACAGCGGAAAGGCGCCCCCCAATAATCCACCCTCTGTCAATGTATGCACTGTCCCCAAATCAAGTCGACGTCACTCGACAACCCACCTTGAAAAGATACTTCAACAAGTATCCAAGCAATGCGATTATCAGATGAACCGATACTTCGAGGGTCAATGTGCTTCGTCATACCAATGGAATTTCCAATGGCCCAAAGGGTTTTTAAAGTCCAGAACTCGAGAGGTGAATGTCTCAAAACACCTTGAAAATTTATCAAATGCCAAATTTTAATTGTAAGCCTATTGTAACCGCCTTTAATTCTATTTTCAATTAACTAGTAAATTTAGAAAAGTACGAGATAATAGATCAAATGTATAACAAAAGACACCAATTTGGTATTTATCCAAATATGTATACTTATAGCATTCTAATCAGAACTAAATGTGAACTAAATCTCATGGGTTTTTCTTATGTATATTTTGGTTTTATGCGCAAACAAGGCTTGAGTCCTGATACCATACCGTATAATATAGTGATGGCATATTTCTTTAAGGAAGGGGAAATAAAAAAGGTTTACAAGATTCTGTCGGAGATATCAACGCAAGAGATGTGTTCCTGATGTTGGGAAATAGGGTGTTATTATTGATTCATTTTGTAAGGAAGGCAATATGAATGAGGCTCTGATAATTCTGAATGAGATGCTTCGTGAGGGGCATCATCCGAATATCCTTACTTTGAATACTATGCTAAGAAATTTTGTGAGAATGATATGGTCCAAGTTGCAAAAATGGTGTTTTGTGAGATTCCCATGAATGGATGCAAACATAATGTTTTTTGTTAGCCAATGTATTTTAATTGAAGTTATGTGCAAGGATGACCATGTTAGTTAAGCTTACAAGCTTTTACAGATATTTTTGGCAAAAAATGGGTTCCAAATGAAGATACTTGTAAGGAAATGGTTGTATCACTTTATGACATGGGGAGATTTAAGGAGGACGTTTGAATGACAGATGAAATGGGTAAGTGGAATTTTGTTCCAAAAACCAAAATGTGGAATGCATTGGTCAATTCTTGGTTGAACTCGTGAGTAGTAGGTTTGACCTAAGCATAAACATTGCATGTTCTTGTTCTTGTTACTGTCCAAATTTTTTATTTTGAGCTCACAAGGCATAGGGCATAAATCTAACTCGGCTTATTAGGCACCCATGTTCTCTTCATGACTTAGGAGGCCTGCACTATTTTCTTATGGATTTTTTTATCATCGTAGTGTATGCCTTCGATGCAAATGAAATGCAAAAATAGGGGAACTACAGATCAATGATGCCAACAATGTTATAGATCATGTACGAAGATAATTAAGAATTTAAGTATTTCCAACCTTGAAAAATTATTTGAAGGATAAACGAGAGTATAATGGCATTGTGACAACAGTCTCAATTTGACATTTCTTTATAGACATCACATATTGCAATAGTCTTAAAAAACCAAACCTTTTATTATTTGAAGGATCAACGAGAGTATAATGGGATTGTGACAACACTCTCTCAATTTGAAAATTATTTACAGACATCACACATTAAAATGGTCTTAAAAAACCAAACCTTTTATTATTTAAAGGATAAACCAGAGTATAATGGGATTGTGACAACACTGCCTCAATTTGACAATTCTTTACAGGCATCACATATTACAATGGTCTTAAAAAACCAAACCTTTTATCTAGGGGTTGGCTCTACTTGAGTAATATTTCTAAAAAGTAAGCAAGTCTTTGATTCCAATTTTATATTTAAGTTTCTTCATAAAAACACCATTAGTTGTGAATCTCAACATGTCCGATATGATGAAATATTAGATTCTGCAGTTGCAATTTACTATTCAAGTTTCTCTATAGGATGGAACATAAAAGTTCACAGTTGTAATTTTTTGTACAACATTTTTCATAAAATAATGAAATACAGATGAGAAAATGACGAAGCTTTTTTTTGACGATTGTGTAGGCTACTGAATGCAGAGAGAGTTATTGGGAGGTTAAATGTGTTCATGGTTAATGGATGTAAACCTACATTTAAAAGAAGTTCCATGGAGATTCATTGGTAGTACGATGTCATGAGATTATAGATTTGAATTTTGACATCCCTTGCCATTGTTGAAGAGTGTGGGGTGTTTGGAACATATAACACCCCTGAGGTTACGAGGTATTTACATCAGAAGGCTACATCAATTTTTACAAAGTTGGTAAGCTTTCAAATCCTAGATCATAATAAATCTCGTGCAACAAAATTACCCTCTGGGTTTCCTAAATTGAGATCCCTCATGTATCTTGACGAGAAATTTTATGAAGATTTAGGTATAATCTACTCAAATATTTGCAATACATTAAGGGTGAAACTCAATCCATAATAAGTGGGCGATATTATAATAGTACACCAGTATACTTTGGCTCCACATTTTCCAAATAATATATGTTACTTAAATTAGCTTATTGGACTCACATGGAATTATCTCCTACTCTGCTTGATATTCACCTAAAAATTATTTGAATCACATTTTGGTGCTTAAACTCTCTCATGGAACTATTTGTATCAAGTTTTGACGTTGGAATTTTCGTTGTTCCTAAAGAGTTCCTCTTAGTAATTTTTTAAATTTTGGTATTCATTTAAAATTTATTATCATTCATTTTCACAAGTATTTGAATCCTAATTTTATTGATAATGGCTAGACTCTCCCCTCTTTATGAATGTTTAAACATTTCAATTCATCTAAATTTTCATATTATTATTGATGAACACTAGTATTTACTATTATGTATATTTCTTTAGATAAGAGGTTATTTGCTCTACTATCATTACAACCAGTGATACAAAGTCTATTTTGATGAATAGGTTTGCAAATAAGTTCATAGAGACACTCTACAATTCAAAGCAATACAAGGTCTATTTAATGCAGAGATTTGCAAATAAGTTCATAAAGACATCTTACAGTCCTGAGTGTCTTCATAGACTTAAAAAAAAATTAATTCCATTATTTTATAAAAAAAATCCAAGATTGATTTTGTTTTTCAAAATCCTATGAAAATTCCATTATTTTGTAAGAAAAGTTTCCACGATTGATTTTGTTTTTCAAAATCCTTTGAAATTAAATTTGGTGGAAAATCAATGCCTAATATATATTAGCATCGATCGTTTTTTAAATTTGTGGATGGAAAACCATATGGATCAACTTGTCACTGTTGAAATATGACAACAAATGTAATTAATGTAATTTGGGGCAAATTTACTTATTACCGGTCAGTTGGTTGTATAATGAAATGAAGTTAGAATAATAAAGTTCCCCATATTAAATTGGGATGGCTCGAGACGCTTGTTGTATGAGGAGAACCATTATTGATTAATAGAGTTTCCAAGCCCTTGCCCCATGGAGGTTTCCTTGACACACTGTCAAGGTTTTATCACGTAAATTTGTGTGTGTTTACCTTTGTGCGCTTATTTCAGTTTGTCATTTAGTTATAAATTCCTATTTATTTCTCCATTATTGTTTCTAGAGAACAAAAATTGGTATGAGAGCCTAACCAAGTTGCTCCACTGTCCATTTTTTTTTAATCCGTTGGTGTCCAATTTTTTTTTAAAGAACGTTGTTCTCCAGAAGATTTTGTTAAGGCAACTGTCAGAGAAGATCGATACCCAAAATACCAAGAGGAGAAATAATCACATCCACCAAAAGAGAACGTTGTTGTCCAGATGATTTTGTGAAGCCGCTGCCATTGGAAGGGATCGAGACTTTGGAGAAAGTCTCAGTTTGAAGAGTCTGTGGAGGTGAAGCACGAACACCGACGTTGAGGAAAGGAAAATCCACTGCATTGTTGAAAGTGACTTTCTGCACACTATTGCCAGTAGAAATAAAACATTGTATGTCTAACCGATGCTAAGCAAGTTCGTCGTCCAACGTTGAGGAATGACAAATCCGCTACTGTCCATTTAAAAACATGATGTGTGCTATCAATTGTCTGTTGAGGAAATGATTTCTAACCACTGGAGAGGAAGGAAAGAAACTTTGCCAGAAGATTAAACTCTATTTTCCAACTGTTCGCTGGATAGCACTGGATAGAAAGGGTGCATTGCAATGTTAGTTGAATTGGGTTTTTAAAAAGAAAACAAAATTTCAATGTTATATGAATCTGTTTTTTAAAGAAAATAGAATTGCTGTTGGTGGAAAGAAAACGTAATTTATTTTATTTTATTTTTCAAAGAGGGTTACAAATTTTGGGATTTCTGGAGAATTTTTTTCGGTGGAAATTATACAAAGTTAGAGAAATTCTGGAAATTGTTGAACAATCTTAGAATTTTTTTGTCAGAATTTTTTTTTTTAAGAATTGGAGTGAAAGCAAAAGAGAAATCCTAAGGGAACTGAGTTTTTTTTGAAACCCTAGCTAGCTAAAAGGAAAAAAGGGAAATATTGTTTTAAAAAAAAACCTTAGTTGGAAAGAAGGAAAACCAGAAAACCATAATATAAAGAAATGGTAAAAATTTCAAATGCAAAGTTCGAGGTGGAGAAATTCACCAGGAAGAACAATTTCGCATTGTGGAAACTGAAAGTTAGGGACTTGATGGTGCAAGAAGGGTTGCACAAAGCATTAGACGAAGTGAAGAAAAAAACTTGCTAGCATGGCATATTCAGACTAGGAGGACTTGGATGCTCGAGCTCTCAGTACCATTAGGTTATGCTTGGCAGATGAAGTTCTGTTTAATTTTGTTGAAGAGAATACAATTGAAGGTTTATGAGGAAAACTGGAAACTTTGTATATGACTAAATCATTGAACAATAGAATTTATTATGAAAATACAATTGTAGAGTCTTCGGATGAAGGAGGGTACAAAGGTTGCAGAACATATAAATTTTTTTAATACACTTATTTTCCAATTGTCAGATATTGAAGTTAAAATTCAGGAAGAAGACAAGGCTATAACCTTGTTGTGTTCTCTGCTCGATTCATGGGACCACTTCGTAACTTCAATCATTTTGAGTGTTACACAGCATTTAGTCACCATCCCTGCAATCCCTCATCTTGCATATTGGAGGATCATTCCTGTGACCTATGAGAAGTGTCATACTCTACAAACACATTCTTTGTGTCCTTCTGCATAAGGAAATCATTTCTCCTGTTGAAAATTTCCTCAAAAATCACACAAAAACCTATGTTTTGGCCTTGGCACGGGTAGCCAGTTCACTCCTCGCGCCAATGTGGTAAATTTGCACTAGAGCCCGTGCCACTTGGTGCTCTGTCTCAGTGTTGTGCTCGCGCCAGCTGTTTTAGGAATGTTTTTTAACAAATAGAGGCAGAAGTTTCCTTCTAACCACCTCAGGGATGAGTCACAGGAAGTGGTTAAGTTGATCAGCCACGGATCTCCCTCTTTAGGTAGTAGTTTCCAACCCCCATGGGAAAATCCTTGAAGATAGGTCTCCCTTCCATGATTATAGGGATCCTAACCTCTCCCTCTCCCTCTATATAAATAGGCCTTTTCCCTTTATGAAAGCTAGCTGAACATATAGCCAAGAAGTTGAACTTGGAGAAGAGATACTATAGCTGAGTAATTGCTATTGAGAAGGTAGAACCAAGGAGAATTCCGTAGAGAGAGCCCCATCTGAATTCCCTATGAGCCTTTGTGAGACGCGCTCCGCTAGAACCCTGTTAGAGGAGACCAAAACGTCGAAGCTTGGTTGTACTCTTCCTTTCATTTATTAATATACTCGACTATGGTGTTGGTTCAATCATTGTGTTATGATTATCTGATGCAATTGATTTAATATTCTTCGACTGACTGATAGTTACGAATGTGAAATAATATGTTGTATATCGTCATTGTTTCTTGTGTGTGTGCAGGTATCCGAGCGTGAAAGTGAGCGGATCGTGATTTTTCAAACCAGGAGCGAGAGGAAACCACTCTTTCCGGCGACAACAACAGCATAGTACCTCCGATAAGTCATCTATCAAATCTCCATCCATTCGTTAACTAGGAATCAATATTATAGCTTGTCTCATTTGTGGCTAGACCCACTCTAGGGCTAGTGGGATCGCCTCTGTCTGCAGAGGGGATTTACCTCACTAGCAAATTGGCAACTCCACTCGGGATTAGTGTTAGTTTGTCTTTCATCCATTAGGTCTTTGCTTGCTTAGCTTGCCTTTTCTGATTATTTTTGCTGAGTCTAAGACCCCTGTTCAGCCCTAGAGGATCAGATCTGACCTCTGTCTTTCAAAATTTTCCTTTTACCAGGGTTAACTGGCTTGGCACATTTTCTGGTCTGACAGTCATGCCCACTGGCACCTGTTGCTAGTTCAGCAACCGCGCCATCTCCTGTTTGGCATTGGTTACAACCAAACAGTCGTGCCAATTCCTGTAGGTATTAGGGTTTGCCTTGTTTTGGAATTTTTTGGTTAGTGCTTGTGTTTCTGGGTGATTTTTTGGCATGTTTTGAGTGCCTTAGGATTGTTTATGATTGTGAACAGCCTCCTTCCTTCATTCTTTTGTCTTTTTCCTGCTATAATTAGGGCCTTAGGGTTTTAAGTGCTTTGGTATGCTGAGCCTCTTGTAGGAGTTTGGGTCTTTTGTTTCACGGTCAACTTCATTCCTTGTTTGGTTGCATTCAGCTCCCTTTGATCCGTTTGAGTGATTTCATTTGGTGGAATGAGTCTGGTCTCTTTCGTTCAATTTTGCTTCTTGTCACTCCAAGCATAGATTACGCTGCTTGTATGGGTCCGTTTTGAAATATTTCTTCGATTTGAGAGATTGCAACATTGGTTTGAGTTTTGTTTTGTTTGCTTTTGGGTCGATTGAAATTGTTTTGCTTCAACTCTCGCGTTAACTGCCTCGAACTAGTGTGTTGGTTTGTTTTTCATGTCATTTAGTGCACATTTTGCTCTATTACATTGAAGAAAAAAAAAACAAATTTGTGCTGGCATTCTTGTTTGCATTGTGAAATTGAAAGTCTTTCGCATATCTAGCATTAGACAATTCTAGGAAAGATCTCTCATTTTCATTAGCTTGCATTAGATACTGTAGTGGATGCTTCTATGTGTTCTCATTATTTGCTATTGCTTGAAAAATCCTAAACCTTCTCATAGATAGCTTTTCATCGAACGAAATGGTATCTTTTTGCATGTAGCTTGCATTTAGGTATTTTTGAGATCCATCATTCGGTAGGACCTTGGAATTGGAACGTAAATACAAGATCAACTTAACATTTACTCAATTAACCTAAGGCAACATTGAAACCTAACGAAACATTTAGTGGTCTAAGTTAGAGATGTGTTCCAGCGTCTTTAAACCTAGCAACTGTCGCTCCCCATCTGGCTTCAGACAACACTAATATGAACTTGCGCCCCCCGTATCGTCGAGTATATAAAGGGAGACCCCTCTAGGTTGCAATCCTTTTATGCGTAGGAAGCCGAGTCTGCTGCCTTGTAACCATGATACATCGAACACAACATTTGGGGAGACTACCTGCATGTACGTCAAGTCCTTGGTCGATTCTTCTTTCATTTGATTACCAAGGTGTATATGGTAGTTCACGGAAACTTGGTACACCCATTTACCTAGACTACCTGAGAAGTCATTTTCGATCTTTACTGACTCCATAAATTTGAAAAGATCATCGAGCACTTGTCCTTTCATGCTCGCTTAAAACTGAAAGAGACTAGAGTCATATTTTACTATTTCTTGACTCTTAAAACATGAAACAATGAATTTTTTGTTTCAATGTGGTAAAATAAACTACCTGTGATTACACGCCCATTAAGGTTTGGTTACTTGGCATGTCTTTGTTTGCATTGGCTTGATCCAAGAGTCTTATTTTTCGATATTTTTCCCTTTTCTAGTGTGCTACAGTCACAGTGGCAGAACCATCGGTTTCATCTACTGACAGTCCTTTCTCAGATGATTCATCTGAAACTTCGCAAACCTCTAGGTCTGCCGAGCTTCAGCAACCCATTATCCCGTCAGAGTACCCCTTTGGAGAACTAGTTGAGTTCAATTTGCCTCTTTCAAACGCTTGGTTTGGGTTTGGGGTCGGGGAACATTTTCCCCCTCTTACATCGGGATCACCATATTTGGCTACTATCATACCTCCTAGTCCCCGTAGTCTTTTACAAGATCTCATGGTGGATTCAGACATGGAATCGTCTGGTCCTATTGGTAGTGAGGGTATTCCTGTTTCTGATGAAGAATACCAACTTTTTCTGGAAGACATCCACCAAGAGCCTGCTCAATCTTCACCGTCAATGTCACTTCTAGCCGGATATAGGTCTTTGGGTCAGATTATAGCCAGTATTTCCTCCATGGTAGCATAAACTCCGTCAAGGGGGCCGGTCCTTCCATAATTAGGTATGTCGCCAACGACAAATGTCCCATCGACACCTTTTGTTACATCTGTCCCCACTAGGCCTACTATCTGCGTGGCTGCATCGACACCGGTTGTCACCACTCAATCGTCAAGACCTTTGCCTTCAGTAGAGACTTTGATTGCCATGGCAATCCCTAACGACCTTTATTTTTAGGAGTATCGGCTGGCTATTCAGCAGCAGAGCTCCCAGACTTATCAGTCCTCTTGGGATCCTAATCATCCTTATTTTTCTCATTATGACCGAGTCAGTAACCCAATTTAATTGTTTCCATTTCAATATGATGAGCACAGAAATCCTATCTATTTTCTTGCTCCTGAGGCTTATCAGTTCCTTTCCAGTTTTAGACCTACCTTTCCTGTGCAACCTTCTAACCAACAAGGACAACCCTTTCAGGGACAACCTTCGGTGCAGAAAGGGTATGCGTACGACCCACAAGGGCAACCTTCGGTCCAACAAGGATTATTTTATGGCCCGAAAGGGAAGCTTTACAATCCTCAAGGTCAACCTTTATAAGCTCAGCCTGCGGTCCAACCGGGGCAACCTCAAGGACCTCCCGAGCAACCGGTATATCAACCTGGACCTTCATACGGTCTTGGGAGGCAAATCCATCCATCACAACCTTTTGTGCAACCACAACAGCCTTATCTTCCAATTGGTCCAAATGTTGCACAGCCAGGGCCATCTTATGGTCCTGTGCTAGGTCAACCTAGTTATTAGGCACAACCTGGCCCACCACAACCATCAGGTCAACCTACTCCATAGGGACAACCTGGTGGCCCTCATCAGTCAGGTCAACCTTCTCAGCCGGGACAACCCGCACAGAAAATTCACCCTGCTCATCCACCGCTCTACTCTATGCCGCAGTCAAATCAACCTCCGCGCCCGACTTATCCAGCTCAGCAGGGCCCTACTTATCAGCAGCCCGTTCAAACCCAAGGCAGTTATTACCCTCAAGGTCAATATCACCCGGTATACAACGCACCTTAAGGTTCTGCTTATTACCCTCAACCACCAAGCCATACTTATATTCCACAGCAAAATCCTTATGTTGCTCAATCGGGACCCTCATATACTCAAAATCAGTATCCTGGTCTTCAACCTCTGTATCTTGGTCCTCAGCCACAATATCAGCTGAATTATCCAGCTTATACCCCTTATGGTCCGAATCCTTTGGGACAAAACCAATGGGGGCAGAGTTACACTCAACCCAGATGGAATATGGGTACGGGTCCTTATCGAGGACCTGTTATGCCTTTCAACCCTCAATTACCCTTTCTTGCAACGTTGGAATTACCGGATGTGTCCAAATTGACCAATGATCCGATCCTTCATAATCCGTATTGGCCTCTGGTTCTAATGAAGGTTCCTGGTGATTGTCCCAATTTTGAGGGAAAATCTGGAGAAGACCCCCAAGCACACGTTATGACATACCATTTATGGTGTTCTTCCAATTATTGGGTGGATGAGTTTGTTCGACTTCGTCTTTTCCAACGGACTCTCACCGGAGCTGCTGCTAAGTGGTACATCGAACTGCCTCGCAGCATATTTCAAGATTTCAACACTCTCGCTATGGTATTCCTTACTCATTTCCAGTTGCGGGTTCGTTATGAAGCCTGGACGCATCTCCTAGCATCCTTGAAACAGGACCGGGCTACTCATATCTCAGACCACATTCATGAATGGAGACGGCATCATCGCTTGATCAAGTTCGAAATTCCTGATCAGCTTCTTACTCATTGGTTCACTACCTCTTTTTTCAATCATATTTCAAAAGACATCGCAATGGGGGCATGTATAACCGAGGAACAAGCCATTGCTCTTGCCCAGTACCTTGATTTAGTGTACTCTCAATCGGGCATATTGCATGACATCTTGACTGATGCTCCACGACCTGGGAATTCTAAGGCACCGGCTACCCCATCCGTCGACGGCATTATTGGTTCCGTGTCTCAGACTTCACATAAGTCTTCCTATGCTGGGAAGCAGAAATCAAATTCTTCCAATGGTTCTGCTCCTCAGCCTACCCCGGATTCTGGTAAAACCTCGGAGGCCAACGCCGTTCATGCCAATCCTGCAGACAAGACATCCGAGGGGAGAAAGAAGGACAAAGGCAAGGCTAAAGCCGATGCCCCAAAACCATAATCATATAAATCTTGTGCTAATGATGGTTCACAATGCAAGCCGAAGTATCCCTGTCTGATTTGTGATGAGGAACACTACACTAAGGATTGTCCTAGATGATCCGAAGTTAGTCAATTGCTCAAAGGGGTTAAGGGAAATCCGGCAGTACTTAAAGAACCTTTTCCATCTCAGCAAACGCAGATGGTCGAGCAACCTGCACCATCTGCATCGTTTGGCTCTTAAGTATTCATGATGAACGGTTCTGCACCCGTTTCCATCGCTATTATTATGATGGATCACGCTAGGTAGCCGGGAAAGAGATCTTTGATGGTGCTCCTCCCCCACCTGCCTCTGGTCCTCTTGAGATCGAAAGGCCTAGTGCTAAACCCATTGTACGACCACCTTCTAAGGGTGTTCTTCGGAAATCTTCTTATAATCCTAATGCCCATGCTACTCAACATTACAGTATTGTTGAGGATTTAGCACAGCCACCATCCGCGATGTCAGCGTTAAAGTGCGTCAGAGTTGTTCGTCTCAACGGAAAGCATTATTATCTTCGATCGACGGGATTGACCCTGCTGATTCTAGCCTTCTCTCTTTCGAATTAGAAAATTTCGTCCCCCGACTTCCGCACCATATTGCACATCTCATACGAGTCAGAATTAACGGTCTCAACATCCATAGAGTTGTTGTGGACGAAGGTGCATCTACCTGTGTCATGTCATCTGCTTGCTGGAAGGCTATTGGCTCTCTAGCCCTGACTTTGTCACCTAATGCCCTTGAGGCATTTGATGGAAGGGAATCGAAACCCTTGGGTGTTCTTGCTAGCTTGTCGATCACTTTACAAGGAAAGACAATCAATATTGAAGTAGAAGTCACTGAAGCTAAACTCAATTACAATATTCTACTCCGCCGCAGTTGGACTCACGCTATGCTGTGCATTTCCTCCACCCTCTTTTGTCTTCTAAAATTTCCACACGAGGGAAAAATCATTACTGTCGACCAGTTGTCATTATTTACCTCATCTTCCGAGAACAACATGCCATACGTGGATCAGATTCCTTCTCCCCCTGACAGTGTAGGGCCCGGTCTTTTCAAATATCCCGCCCTCATGGGTATCTTTCCCCTTCCACCACCGAATACCGTTCAAGTTAATATGATCTCTCGGTCGAATGACCCATGGATCATCCATTTACCTGAATAGGTTGATTCATTTGGGGAGTCGATGCCGCTTAGTCTAATTGAAATCAATTATTGCGAGCTTGCAGCTGCATCTGATTCTCCCCCTTCTGAAGGTGCTCCTTTGAGCATGGCTCTCAACATTTATTCTCAATCCCCCTGGCTCGGCGATGCGGATTCGCTTGATCCTTTGAAAGAAGTGTTTCCATCCGATGAGGTTATTATGGAAACCATGTCTCTCAAAGATCTACCGTGGAGCGATGGGCATCATCGTTCCTCATTTATGCCTGGCCTTGGGGCAATGTCTAATTGTCTTGAGCATTTTGCGTCTCAAGTTCCTTCTCCACCACTTCAAACGCCTATCTTGTCTCACGAAGTCTTCGCTGAAGGTAACTTGGGTAACATCACTCAGACAATGCCTATCGACATTTCCATGAAACCGGGAATTGTCGAGAACATCCATGTGGGAGTCACTTTCTCTTCCGAGGAAGTCCAAGTGTATACTAGCCTCTTTCGTGAATTCCGTGATGTTTTCGCCTAGTCTTACGAAGATATGCCTGGAATTGATCCCAGTATTATGGTGCATGAGATTCCCACCTACCCCGGTGCGAAGCCTATTCGCCAGTGCCTTCATCCAGTGCATCCTCGGAAAGCTGCCGCCATAAAAGCTGAAGTTGAAAAACTTCTCAAAGCGGGTTTCATTTATCCGATTCCTCTAACATAGTGGGTTTCTAAAATTGTTCCTGTGGATAAGAAGCAAGGAGAAATTCGCATCTGTGTTGACTATCATGATATTAATCGGGCCTGCCCTAAAGATAACTATCCCACCCCTTTCATCGATCAGATCATTGACGATTGTGCGGGGAGTGAGATTTTGTCCCTTATGGACGATTTTTCTGGCTATAATCAGATCAACATTCTCCCATACGATCAACACAAGACAACTGTTATCTATCCTTGGGGAACGTTCGCATATAAGAAACTCCCTTTCGACTTGAAGAACGCTGAGGCTACGTTCCAGCGCACGATGTATTATGCCTTTCACGATATTCGTCATATTGTTCAACCATACCTGAGTCTATTTGTTGATCCTTATTGCTGGATGGTTGCGTCCATACCTCGGATCTCACTTTTTATGTACTCTATTATGGATGGCTGCGCCCATGTCATATGCAATGTATCAGAAATATTAGTTGTATTTGTACTTGCAGGTCTTCCAACAACAGTGTTTGGGTTGAACGGGTTCTCATAAAGAATTTCACCCCTCCCTCTCTCTTGGACCTCATGCTTTAAGGGGCATATGTTACATAAGATTTTGTCACCATCCTTGCAATCCATCGTCTTGCATAATGGAGGATCATTCCCGTGACCTGTGAGCAGTTTCATAATCTGCAAACACCTTCTTTGCATCCTTCTGCATAAGGACATCATTTCTCATGTTGAAAATTTCCTCAAAAAGCACACAAAAACCTATGTTTTTGCCTTGGCGCGGGTAGCCAGTTCACCCCTTGCGCCAATGTGGTAAATTTTCACTAGAGTCCGTGCCACCTAGCGCTCTGTCTCAGTGTTGCGCCTACTCCAGCTATTTTAGGAATTTTTTTTAACAAATAGAGGCATAAGTTTCCTTCTAACCACCTCAGGGATGAGTCACAGGAAGTGGTTAAGCTGATCAGCCATGGATCTCCCTCTTTAGGTAGTGGTTTCCGACCCCCATGGGACACTCCTTGAAGATAGGTCTCCCTTCCATGATTATAGGGATCCTAACCTCTCCCTCTCCCTCTATATAAAAATTTCTTCTCCCTTTATGAAAGCTAGTTGAACATTAAGCCAAGAAGCTGAACTTGGAGAAGAGATACTATAGATGAGTAATTTCTATTGAGAAGGTAGAACCAAGGAGAATTTCGTAGGGAGAGCGCCATCCGAATTCCCGACGAGCCTTTGTGTATTGTGAAACCAACTCCAGAAATAGAAGAAAAGAGATATCAACGCCTTAGAAATAAGCCACTTAGAGGGGGAAACCTCTAATACATTTCATGAATGAACAATTCTTGGATGATTCAAATTAAAAAACCTCCTTTCTATATATAGGAGACCATGGGGCCACAATGTAATCTTAGCCGACCTAACAATAATAATTTAAGGGCACAATAATAAGAATATGGGGGTTACAAGGGTACAATAATAACAATAAGGGGGTTACACTAACAACAATAAGGGACTATACTAGTAATATAGGGACCTAACATGCCCCTCTCCTTCAAAAAAGTGTTGTCCTCAACGCTTGAGTAGCTCTGGGTGCTTCTGTATAAAATTCTCATCCTCCCATGTAGAATCTTTAGTGGGTAGGTTCTTCCACTTGATGAGATACTCTGAAATTGATCGATTCCGTAGCTGTCGAGTTCTTGTTTCCGTGACTGCTTCAGGTTCCAATATGATTTTTCCTTCCTCATCAAGTTCTGGCAATATTGTTTGAACTGGAATATTTTCACTTATAACCTTCTTTAAGCATGAAACATGGAAAACTGGATGTACTCGCGAAGAAGCAGGAAGCTCCAATTTGTATGCCATAGTACCAATCTTTTGCAACATCTTGTAAGGACCATAGTACTTTGGCGATAATTTATTATCCTTCTTAGCTTGCTTGAGGGACATTTGTTTGTATGGTTGTAGCCGTAAAAATACCCAATCTCCTACATCAAAACTTCTCTCGCTACAATGTTGATATGCCTGTTGTTTCATTCGATTTTGTGCCAAATTCAGGTTATCCTTTAAGAGTTGGAGAACTTCTTGTTGATGCTCGATGTGATCTTCCACCGCTTGAACCTTCGAATTTTCTCTTAAAGATGATGTGATGGATGGTGGATGATATCCATAAAGTGCCATAAATGGGGTCATTTTTGCTGTAGTATGGAAGAAAGTGTTATACCACCATTCAGCAAGAGGTAACCACTTGACCCATTGTGTTTGTTTATCAGATACAAAACAACGAAGATATCCTTCCAAACATTTATTTACTATCTCAGTTTGACCATCAGATTGAAGATGATAAGATGAGCTATGAGCTAATTGAGTACCCAAACAAGAAAATAACTCCGTCCAAAAATTTCTAGTAAAAATGGGATCTTTGTCGCTCATAATAACCCTTGGGTTTCCATGTAGCTTTTGAATTGTGTCCATAAATGTAGTAGCAACTGTACTTGCTTTAAATGGATGAGATAATGCACAAAAGTGTGCATACTTGGTAAGTCTATCAACTACCACCATGATGACACTCTTTCCTTCGGACTTAGGTAAACCTGTGATAAAATCCATTGAAATCTCCTCCCAACGTTGACTTGGAATGGATAAAGGTTGTAGAAGTCCCGAGGTCTTAATTGTTTCCACTTTATTCTGCTGGCAAACCAAACATTCCGCCACAAACTTTCGAATATCAAATTTAAGGCCATCCCAAAAAAATTCTTTCTTCACCCTGTGGTAAGTTTTTAAAAATCCTGAGTGTCCTCCTAAAGGAGAAGTGTGCAATTCCAAAAGAATATTTTATTTTAGTTGGGAATTATTACAAAGATATAAGAAATCTTTGTACCATAAGGAATCATTTTTCTAACTAAATGTATCAGATGTACTAGGATCTTGCTGCAACTTTTGAATGAGTGTCCACACTTCTTCGTCCTTCTTCCATTCATCTCTTGCTTCGGTTATCCAATCTGGTTGGATAATAGAAATGGAACAAAGCAATGCTTCCACCTCTTCATTATTTCTTGAGACTACATCTACAAAAACATTTAGCTTCCCTTTTTTGTAGATTATTTCAAAGTCATAACCCAACATCTTTATGACCCATTTTTGCTACTCTTCTGAAGATATTCTTTGTTCCAAAAAGTGTTTAAGACTATCATGATCATTTTTTACCTTGAAGTGTCTTCCCATTAGGTAAGTTCTCCATTTCTTTAGTGCATGCAGTATTGCTAACATTTCTTTCTCATAAATAGGTTTCTGTAAATACTTTCCTTTGATTGGACGACTTTCAAAAGCAATGGGTCTTCCTTCCTGCATTAAAACTGCACCAATTCCATTTCCTGAGGCATCACATTCCACAATAAAGGTTTTTGTGAAGTCTGGCGTAGCTAAGACCGGTGCTAGGCACATTGCCTCTTTAAGATGTTCAAAGGCATTAGTTGCTTCAGGAGTCCATGAAAATGCATCTTTCTTCAATAATGTTGTTAGAGGTGCTGCTATTCTCCCATAATTCTTAACAAACTTGTGATAATACCCTGTTAACCCGAGAAATCCTCGCAACCGCTTTATGGTTGTGGGGACTTTCCATTCCTTAATGGCTTTAATTTTGTTAGGGTCTACCTTAACACCCTCGTGAGATACAATATGACCCAAATATTCCACCTCTTGTACTCCAAAGAAACATTTTGATGTTTTTTCATATAATTGTTTCTCCTCCAATAGTTTGAGCACCCCGTCAACATGTTGAACATGATCCTTCCAAGACCTGTTGTAGATTAGTATATCATCAAAAAATACTAGCACAAATTTTCTAAGGAAGGGTTTGAAAATGGAATTCATCAACCCTTGAAATGTAGAAGGTGCATTGGTAAGGCCAAAAGGCATGACCAAAAATTCATAATGACCCTCATGAGTTCAAAATGTTGTTTTTGAAATATCTTCAGTCTTCATTCTAATTTGATGATATCTTGAACAAAGATCCAACTTGGTAAAATAAATTGCTCCATGTAATTCATCCAATAATTCATCAATCACAGGAATGGTAAATTTATCTTTAATGGTGAGCTTATTGAGCTCCCTATAATCCAGACACATGCGCCATGATCCATCCTTCTTGTGTACCAATACTACAGGAGCAGAGAAAGAACTTTGACTAGGTTGAATTATACCAGCCTCTAACATTTATGCAATCATACGTTCAATTTCGCTCTTTTGGACATAAGGATATCTATAAGGCCTGATGTTTGGAGGAACACTT